>JAPVRG010236479.1:0-11187 GCA_029783565.1 Rhagoletis cerasi
ACCAAAGTTAATGAATTTTTTTTTTGTAAGCGTAGTGATACTGGAGCTTTTGAAAAAAAATATTTTCATAATTTAGAAACAATTTTTTTTTAATAATTAAAATATTATAAATATTAAAGTTTAAAGCGCGCATGCTGTGATAAATGTTGCTGTTAGTAATTAACAAAAAAGACCTAACAAATATTTTCTCAGAAATATTTTCTTCAATAAATGCAGTTTTCGAAAATATAAACGAAATTGAAAATATTCATTGAGCACATATTTTTAATCAAACTTTAATATTTATAATATTTTAATTATTAAAATATATATTTTTTTTAATTATGAAAATATTTTTTTCAAAAGCTCCAGTATCACTACGCTTACAAAAAAAAATTGATTGACTTTCGAATATATAAACGGAATTCAAAATACTCATTGAGAACATATTTTTAATTAAACTTTAATATTTATAATATTTTATTTATTAAAAAAAAATTTGTAAATTATAAAAATATTTTTTTTCAAAGCTCCAGTGTTACTACGCTTACAAAAAAAATATCATTAACTTTCGTCGAATACTTTAAGAGCAAATAATTTATGAAAAAAATATTGCTTAAAAATGTAATTGCTTATAAAAACTTTAAAAACTAAAATTTTTCAAAAAAATTCTCAGAACAAAAAATCCAACTTGACTGAAATCCGAGGTCTAGTTGAGAAATGTTCACCCTACTGGCAAAAGTGGCTTTATGGTCGATAAAAAGATGTTGTGTATCGATCCTCCTCTCACTTATCTTTACCAATACTTGGCGTATTACGCATAACTGGTATTTGATCAATTGACCAGGTTTGATACCACGCGCTTATGGCAGGGATTGCGGATTGGCAGAGTACACCTAAATTCCAGTCGTCAGGCATGCATTCATCGGCTTTGTTATTTTTCAGCCACGAAATTGCAATTCGTACTTCGCGATAGTCGGTAGGGTGGGACATCGGCATCGTCGTCGAGGACATTAACTAACCGCGCAAAGGCACCTTCTCCAATAAAGGTCCGGACATTCCAGGTACATTCCCTTAAATCAATGTCCTTTAAACATTTTCCGTGGTCGCCATCAAAAGAGGTAATCTCAACCGAGGTTTTATTTTCGTTTTTTTTTTCGGGTAGCTACAAACTGTTTTTATTTTGTAGATACAAATACCGACACGGTTCAAATCACCGTAAGAGCACCACGCCACCGTATTTGAAAGCTCAGCTGTGAAGCTGTCACCTTCAGCAGCTATTCGTACCTCGTCATAGTGGATTCTTCGTCCTCGACTGGGTATTCGGGTTCGTCTTGTCTGCTGGTTTTAGTTGGAAAATGTTCTCTCCATAAATTTAGCATGCTCTGGATATCGCTCACTAAGTCTACGTGTTTGTTCTTACAGAAATGCGCCCTGGTCGTGGAACCTTTCGTGCGTCGCCCAAGTTTCTGATGGAATTCCCATGCGTTCTTCGTAGAATATCTAGCGAAACTAACAGTCAATGCTGTGTGTTGAAACTGTCGTTTTGAACAAAATAAAGTCATAATCCTTTGGTGTCTCTTAACCACTAGTCATGGAAAGAAATTAACAAATCATCACTACTAACTACATTCCCCATTACAACACAAAAAAAAACGTGTGTGTCAATTTTTGCAAACGTGTCGAAGGAGTCAAAAACCCTGCATGTACATTAGGGCATTTTTTTTTTGCGACTATTGTTCTTTTTCACTCCCACCTCGAAATTTTGTGGAAAATACCTTTACAAAAACTCCCTGAAAATTTGAACCGTTAATATTTACATTAAGTACTCGCCCAAGGCGTTCAAAGATTTCCCATATAAAATACAGGTAAACTTTGATATTTTTTCTTTAAATCTCTACAGCTCAGAGGCATTTTATGGTATATTCTTGGTCAATGATAGGGTTTCTTCAGAGTTGAATGCTCTACAAAAGTGTCCATTGCGCCGTAACCCTAACTCCCACCAGCGCGTTAGTATGGGTCACTAAACCCAATATTTTTATGAAATTCTAATTTTTTGGCCCCTACCTCGTAAGCAACAACAACTAACGAAAAAATTTAAATGACAAATTTGTATTCAATTTCCTACAAAAAAGTTCTACAACACCAAATCGCTAACATCGATATTTCTTGAGATATTAGGCTTTGAAGTAAACTAAAAAATCAGCAATTTCTACAATTTAGCTATCCTTCTATGGAAATTCCACACTACCTCATCTTCAAAACCCCATATTTCTCAAGAAATATCGATCGAGAAAATTGAATTTACTACAAATTTGACATTTACATTTTTTCTGTAGTTGTTGTTGTTTATAATATAGGAGCCAAAAAACGAGAATTTCATAAAAGAAATTGGGTTTAGTGACCCGTACTAACGCGCTGGTGGGAGTTAGGGTCACGGCGCAATGGACACTTTTGTAGAGCATTCAATTCTGAAGAAACCCTATCACTGACCAAGATTATACCATAAAATGCCTCTCAGATGTAGAGTTTTAAAGAAAAAATATCAAAGTTTACCTGTATTTTATATGGGAAATCTGTGAACGCCTTGGGCGAGTACTTAATGTTAATATTAAGGGTTAAAATTTTCAGGGAGTTTTTTTTAAGGTATTTTCCACAAAATTTCGAGGTGGGCGTGGAAAAAAACCATAGTCGCAAAAAAACAACACCCTGATGTATGTACATGTACAACTTCATTAAAGTAGCGACTAAAAATACAGTAGCCACGCAATCGCAGCCACAAACAAAGACATGCAATAAATGTCCTTCAATAAAAGCGAAACACATTCGAGAAACAACTGCAACTTCAACTTCAACTTCAACTGCCATGCCAACAAGCCACCCAATCAGCCAACTGATCAGCAACCAGAGACAAGCGAGCGCAGGTTCCAACTAGCACACTCCCACATCGCTACATACATATGCATATGTAGAATGGGTTGTACACTTCGATATGCAAGTATGCCTATACGTGTATGAGCCGCCCAGCAGTGGCAATTGGTAGCGCTTATGGTTAACACGCGCCCACGACAAGCCACATGAAAATTAAGAACCAAAAGCAAATAATTTCGTAAAGAAAAATGTTTGAAAACGATTGCCATTTAACGCTGCTTGGCCCCTTTGCGAAGCCACATACCCAATTGGCTGACTGACGCTTTGACGCAAGTGACGAACGAAAGCAAACAAAAAAAAAAAATTAAAAAAAAAGAAAAAAACACACGAAAAAAACAACAACGACAACAACAATGCCAAAGGTAATATTAACATTGATAAGCACCTTATAATGTAGCTGATGCATAACAAATGCGGCCAAGACAGACGCACACACGTACGCAGGAGCAGCAGCAATAGCAATGGCAACAGCAACAGCAACATACCGATGCACAAATGCATGACGATCGAGCGTCAGTTGGTGTGACGTCGGACGGCACAATCAACGACTGAACGAATGAATGGTGGTTGGTTGTTGTTGTGCACGTATATTTATTGCTGGTGGTTTAAGTTGTTGTTGTTGTTCTTGTTTCTTTTGCTACTCTGATGGTGCCTTTGTGCGGTGCAGGTATGCCAAGCCAGTCAAGCAACCAGCCGTGCTTGGAATCCTCCTCCCCTTCTCTCTTCCCTTTCGCCGAAAAAAAACACTACCCAGCAGTATTTTCCAGATGGAAAAGCGCACTTCTTTCATACTGAATATTCAATGGAAATGTAGTTACAAAATCTGAATATTCTCATTCGTTTTTATATAGAGGTGGCGCACAAAAAGAACTACATACTACTATGTATTGCGATTCGAAAGAAAAATCATTCGGATTCGAATGCTTGACACTAGGAATTTGTATTAGTCCGTGTCGCCTTTCGAATTCGTTTTTATATAGAGGTGGCGCACAAAAAGAACTACATACTTAAAAACTGACGAACGAGAAGGGAAAGTTTCTGCATGAAAAAAAGGTCTGAACATACAGTGAGCACTTCCATAGCGGAAAGCCGGCAAACGGGAAGCATGCGTATCCACAGGATAGGCTTGAAAACTTCACTGCGTGATCAACGAAAAGTTCAATAGTCCTGAAATCTTCACTACGCGTCCAACGAAAATTCCAGTGGCTCTAAGAGATTCACTGCTTGTTCGGTAAATTGTTCAGGCATTGATTGCTGAGCTGAATTCCATGGCATTTTTCATACAGTATATTGTACTGAATTTGCATGCCCTTACCTCAAATACATACTGCTGGGTAGTTACTCTGTATGCGACGCTGTATAAATATGCCTTGCACGTGTATTTGTATGTGTGTGTGTGTGTATGTGCCGGATTTTCGAATCGTGAGAACCGATTTTGTCGTGTGTTTCCCACGCGAGGTGAACACCTGCCTATTTTTTTTTACCAGCAGTCTTTTGAACGTTTGTTTATGGGTATGTATGCGCTTACAGTGCTTGGCTCTTATTGCCTTTTTCCTCTACTGTGTCTTTCTTTCTTTCGTATGGCTTATTGGTTTTTTTTTCTTGGCGCTGTTGTTATCATATTCATGACTGTGTTGTTGTTGTTGGTGGTGGTGCTTCGTACTTGAGGCACGTCGTTATTTGGGCTTGCTACGCATGCGCGGCTGCGTGTATTGGATTTCTGAGCAGCAGCAGCAACAAGGAGAAGAAGCAGAACAGCATTTGTTGGCTTTGCACACTCCAAAGCTGTTATTGTCCGTCCCCCCCCACCTTCATACAGCTGCGCCACAGAGCATTGAGCATTTCTTGTAGCCGACTCTTCAAAATAGATGAATCACAGCCACAGTGGGTTGCGGTTGGCGCACAGTGCATATAAACTAAGGACATAAATGGCATAAATGCAAACACACACTTCAAACTTATAGGTCGTGTGTGCTTTACGGCGCAGCCACCAACAGCAAACTGGTCGCCATCGCTTTGCCAATGGGGCGGCTCTTGCCAGCATGCCAGCTTGTCGTCTTGTCGACTTGTGTCGGCCTCTTGGCTTGTTGCAATTCAATTTAGCTGCAGCTAACTGCAGTGATTTTCGCAGACTCCAATGCACCATGATTTTGATGATGGCAACTGTCGGACAGACGGACGAATGGACGGCTATGTTGAGTAAGTAGCTGTAGTTCGTTTGGTTTGTGGCACACGCGTGAGCTCGCGCGCTTTTGTAAGCAGTCAGCCTGTTTAATGGATGCTTGGCGCATGCGCTTGACGATCGGCACGCTCCATAAAATACACGCGGGCACATACACACGCACAACTGCAGCTAGCAGTGAGCTTTTATATATATATCTAGAGGCACATTTATGGAAAAGTGCATTTTTGTTGATTTTTTTTCGGTCTTTAATGTTGCGCATACCGCCTGTGATGGGCGCTGAGTGGGCAGCTGCTTGTAATGGCATTGCGGTGTGCAACTGATTATTGTTGATAAGTCATAAATGTATTCATAAAGGCATTCAAACATTTGCGCATGCGGCAGTTGGTTAATTGAAATATTGTCTGGAATAAATTTGCATTAAGTTTGTGTGAAAGAACTTTTTGATTAATTTCAAATTCTCGAGCAAAAAAAAAAGAAATAACTGCAAGCTATAAGCTTTTTATATCAACTCCTTGGGCAGTAGTAAATAATATTAAAACACAAGGTTTTACCGAGCTTTGCTAGGAACAAGAACTATCTGCGCGGAGATGGGGCGAGGTAGTATCTGTATCCATATATTCTAAAAGAGGCGCACCGCAGTGCGGAGTTCTCTTCCCACTCCTATGGAATATAATAATAAATGAGCCGTTTATTTTGAAACTGGCCACTTGCGCTTAATGGTTGGTTGGTAATCGTTCTACCACCATAAACTAATGAAAAAAAATTTTTAAGATCTTCGATAAGAAAAAAATTAATTTTGGCACAAGGGGTGCACTCATTACAGGATCGCTGCGCTCTACTCCAACTAGAGTCCTTTAAACTCTGCTCAATCACCTCCTTGTAAACCTTCATGGTAAGCTACAGGCAGGCCAAAGTGCAGTCAGACAAAATGCTCTGACAAAGTGGAGTGATCACTCACTCAAAAATTCTAGACATCTGTAGAAAAACTTTCAAGCATCTAGATTAGTCCGTTCGTACTCTTACATTTGGTAATCGGTTCAATACACGGATTCCCTCGATGAGCAAATTGGAAGAAGAAATAATTTATATTTAATTTAATTAAGGTTTCGTTTGACAAGACGAAGTATCTCCTGTCATCAAATAATCAGTCAGCGCAATCGCGTCTCGGCACCAACGTCACTGTTGACAGTTATAATTTCGAAACAGTAGAGAATCTCGATAATAATTTCAGCCTTGAAATCCAACGGAGAATCACTTTTACCAACAAGTGCTACTTTGAACTGAGTAGAAGTAAAGTAAAGTGCTTTCTCGTCGTACGAAAACCACGCTTTATAAGTCATTCATCATGCCCGTGCTGGTATATGGCGCAGAAGCATGGACAATGACAACATCCGATGATGCGGCCCTTGGAGTATTCGATAGAAAGATTCTGCAGAAGATTTACGGGCCTTTACGCATTGGCGACGGCAAGTACCGCAGACGATGGAATGACGAGCTGTACGAGCTTTATAACGACATGGACATTAAAGAGCGAATTAAAGTACAGCGACTCCGCTGGCTTGGTCATGTCGTTCGAATGGACAGAAATGCTCCTGCTCTGAAAGTATTCGAACCGAATCCCGCTGGTGGTAGCAGAGGAAGAGGGAGGCCTCCTCTGCGTTGGAAAGACCAGGTGGAGAAGGACCTGTCTTCACTGGGCATTTCCATTTGGCGTCAGTTGGCACAGAAGCGAAACAACTGGCGTGCTTTGTTGGACTCGGCCAAAATCGCTTAGGCGGTTACAGCGCCAAACAAGAAGAAGAAGCTTTAGTTTTCCGGATCACTGCAACATGGTTTGAATAGAGCTTATAACCATTGGAAGCTGCGCTTTTTCAACTGCACAACCTCATATAAAACTGCAATAGTGCAATAGCGCAGCAGATGATTTGGCACCGGTATGCACTTTTTTTCGGCCATGAATATATCTTACGACGCGGGAGTATTGCTAGCATCCTGTAAATGGTGGTTTAGTGCATACTGCATTGAACTGGTAACTTCGGCCAGGTTGGATAATTAAATTCTTCCTCTCTTGGAATGTCGGCAACTTAGGCTGGTTGTGGCAATCATCACTGGTCACTGCTTAATGAGGATACATGCCAGTAGTGTCATGCGACCAAGTACCACAACTGACCATCTGGGAAAGGCTACAGAAAGGAGAATTAGATTATTTTCCATCGAAACATATTGAAAAAATACTGCTTAGGAAAAGTGATTCGGGCATTGGAACTGATGAGCAGAAATATCTACCTCAACTAACAGGCCACAGATGACATGCGACGCTGCCAAATCGCCTGAATGTGATCCCAAGGGAACAACCAATCTATTGGCTCGATTCAAGACTGAAATTTTAAGGAGCAAAGCCGTTGTTTTATTGGCACTGTCTACAAAGTTTCGTTCAAAAGCAAAAGCGAAGAAAATTAACAAGAGGCAATAAGGATAAGAAGCGACGGGTGTGCCCCCTAAAAGCTACTTGAAAAAACGGCCCTTAAACAGCTTTTTTGCTTCAAGTAACTTCCGTTAGGATACTCAATAAAATCTTTCCTCTTATACTAGTCGTTTAAAACTTATTAACCTTCCTATTCTAGTCACTAGCACGGAGATGCTTAGTTTAAATTTGGTTAATTTACTGACAGACCCGATTTCTAGCTCGCTCCTTCTGACTGAAGTTAGCCTTAACATTCTCCACCGTGTATCAAGACACGTTTGCCCCTTATTTTTGAAGGCTTGTTGTTTATGTCAGGATTTTAACTCTCATTCCAGGGCCTTTATATCAGTGATTCACTTTTCAACATTAAGAAAACGGATAAATGATTGGCGGCAGTTAACATTAGCATTAACATAAAGACATAATAATCAGCTGAAGAATTTGGTTCTGTAGCTGAATAGCTTTAGATCTCGACACTTAAAAAACGCCTGCCTTTCGTGACTTGGCGCAAAAATCGAAATAAAAAAGATGCGTATTTCTGGGCCCCTCGTTCGGATGGTTGGGAGGAAGGCAACCGTAAGGATGAGAAAAGAGTTTAGTTATGTCATCTACATAAGGGGATTCATCTAAGCATACAAATTTATCAATCGCATATTTTTATATGTTTACACGCACAGTTATATGAACGCCCCTGGGGAAATAATTGTGTAAACTTTATCAGTCAGCTGTCGTTCTTTTGCATTTTGGTTTAGTGTTCTGAAATACGAACGATTGCCTTTCATTTTGCAAAACTTATGCAGATATGTTTTAATCTTACCTCTTCCATTGTTTGATTTAATTTTTTGACAATACTTGCATCAGCTGCTGCCTTCACACGGTTGCATCTGCTTCGGTTTATCGCATTTATTCGCTGAAATTGTAGCTTAAAATAATCAAGTTTGTGTAAACGATTTTTCATACAAAATTTGACAGTTCATTTAAAAACTGGATAAATTTATAAGTTGACCAAGTTTATAAGGCATTTATACGTTTAGATGAATCCCCTTAATATATTTCTCTCAATGTAGCTAAACTTTTTGTCATCTTGGGAACTGACACAGAAAACTCAAGTCAAGCTGAAGGTAAACCGAGCGCTGAAAGTTTGTGGCGAGTGTCGAAGAACACATTGCGTAGCATGTTGGCTTAGAGTCGTGGTTAACTGCAGGGTTTTCATGATAAACGGACTGCAAGGGAAGGTGTTTTTTAACATTTAAGGCGCCATGAGTACAACAACAAGAGCGTCTCTTAGCGCAATGTTGGATTTGTTATCTCTAAATTTAGCAATCCAAGAGAAACCAATCCTTATTTAACTTGATTGTCGCATAATGATCAGAGTTCCGATCATAGAGGGGTATTTAAAAGATTTTAAGATTTTTGGCGCCAAATGACGAAATAAGTCGCTTTTGGAAGAGAAAGTACACCGTTAGCTTGCCTACACCCGAACTTTTATAACTTTAACAAATGTGGTTTACATAAATAGTCGTCCGAGGACCATCGAACATAACAAAGCGCCTAAAAAATTGCTACGTGGGCGCTGAGTTTTCCCCCAGCAGCACAATCCACAAAAGTTAGCCAGTAGTTCGCTAGAGCCGGTCCGCTCATTTTTTTTATGTTTTTGAAGATCTTAATGCAATAGAGAGCCAGGAAATGTTTTAAAAATTCTTAAGTGAAACTTCGCTGCTGAAAGCCCAATTCTTAAACTCTCAACTACTCTTCTATACTATCACAAATCTCTAGAGCGACCTTCTAAATAAGCATAAATATTTAGTTGCATAAGAACAAACCAATTTCTAATTATTCCCCCCTCTAGTCTTATACCCAGCGATAAGGCCTCCCACTCGCAACACGACACCCGCAGCGCACCATCAGCATTTCACACAAGTCAGCACGTTGTTTCCAATTTGAAATTCCTTTAGGAATAGCCGACTGCATGCAAGACACACTCCTGGCACATATACAGAAAGCAAAAGCAAAAAGCAACAACAATAACAAGAATAGTTAGTATGCTGCCAGGCATATTCAATCAGACAACCATTGAAAGTAACACACCACCACCAACACGCACACAGCACAGGCTTGCATCCGCTGCAGCAAACGTTGCACACTCAGTTAGGGGTTGTTCCTGCCGCCAAGTCGATCGTTGAGCTCTGTGCGAGTATAAAAGCCAGAACAGCCAGAGCCGCAACATCATTCACATCGCATCCTTCGTCGAGTGCATGCATTCAACACAAAGTGTAGTTACGCGCACCAGCCAAGAAGACAACGCAAGTCAAAGAACGAAAGAAGATTGAAAGAAATTCGAAGTACTTAAACGAAAAATACACGAACAGCAGCAAACATGTCGCCCAATACAAAATCCAGCGCACAACAACAACAACCACAATTCTACGCCACCAAGACAGAGCTGTACTTGAAAGTGAAGAAACCGCTTTTGGAACGTCAACGTCGCGCACGCATCAACAAGTGCCTCGATACGCTGAAGACATTAGTTGCCGAGTTCCAAGGTGATGACGCCATAATGCGGATGGATAAAGCCGAAATGCTCGAATCGACAATTGCATTCATGCGTCAACACAGTAGTCGCGGTTGTGACCGCTCAACGATGCCCGCTGTAACGCCGCAAGCCCCCATGGATAGCTTCCGCAATGGTTACATGAATGCCGTCAATGAAGTTTCGCGCGTCATGGCCGCTATGCCAGGCATGAGCGTGGATGTGGGCAAGTCGGTGATGACTCATTTGGGTAGTGAATTCAACCGGCTATTGCAGCTGCAGCAACAACAACCGCGCCAGCAGCAACAGACAATCGTTGAGGATGTTGAAGAGAAGCTGTGCGAGAAGGTGTCACGTCCATCCAGTCGTGCTTCCTCCGGTTATCACAGTGATTGCGAGCGTGATAGCCCAATGACATCGCTTGCATCAAAAGCCACCGTCGAAAGCGCCAACTGGCGGCCATGGTTGTAAGGCATTTGAAAGCAGCCATGCGATTGGAGCTGTAGTAGGAACTGAGAGCTTTAATTCAAGAAGACTTGGTACAACGATTGTGCGTTAGACTGTGATCGCATTTATTTGCATTGTTATTGTAGATACATTTATACATACATATCTTCCATTAGAAACAATTAAGGCTTTAATAGTTTGTTAAGAATTTACAAAATTAGAGAAATTGTAAAAAAGCTTTAATAGTTTTGTAAGAAAAAATCTAAAAAGAAAATTTTAAATAATTACAAATATTTTTAAAAGAAAAATTGGACTTTTATTTTGCCGATAGCTAAAAGTTGTTAAATTTCATTCTTGAATTTGGAGAAGTTTCCATTGATCACACAGTTACACCTGAGAAAATTAGCATCTGCGTTGATCCTAAGAAGCAAATACATTCATAAATGTAAGTCATAAATGAAGGGGTTAGAATCATAAGGGTCTAAGTGACATTTTTTGAAAATATAAGTTACTCCCATCTTTGTATAGTTAAATAGAGTGTTTATTTGGTGACAAAGAGATCCAAGTCATTTCGGACATTGTAGTGCCGGGCAATAAACGTTTCAAATTAATTTACCCAGAATTTACAATATGTAATCAACTTTAACCTTA
>JAPVRG010236484.1:8467-20209 GCA_029783565.1 Rhagoletis cerasi
CCTCTCGACAGAAAATTGAAAATCTCCCATTGTACCTTAGACCTTGTCGGTCCCAGAATAACTATTCCCAATAGATGCATACAAAGCACAGTTATCTCTCGATGAACTTAAATCAGCCCATCCTATTATACAGCGTAGAAATGTGAACGAAGCCGAACATAGATGAAAAGGCTTTGGAGGGTTTTAAAACAACAATTCTTAGCCATATCTGTAGCAAGACCGATTCATAGGTCACGCAATGCGCGAAATAAGAATTGCCTCTCTTTGCACATGACCCAACAGACCAACGCAACTGAAAATACAATTTGTATTACGAATGGCGACTAACATCAGTTGCTGTAGGGTTATCGCTAATCGAAATTTGGAATTGAAAAACCGGCCCGGCCCTTAAGCTATTAAAAACTAAAATATTTCATATATTTTTCAATTTTCGCTCCTGAATACGCTCCAAAAACCTTCACAGCAACCACAAAAATTTAGTTGCCTGTATACACACTTTTTACCAACTTAATTTGTCAGTTGCCAGTTGCCATCTGTAATATCATTTCGGCAACAGGCAACGCAACTGAAGTTCGGCTGCGAGTCGCAAAATGGCTCCTCGACCATGCGGTCGAGTAATTGAATATGAAATATAAAGAAGTGAATTTAACAAAACAATGATTGATGAAACTACAAACTACTGATTATATACATACTAACAATACAACGGATTACCACAAATGAGATAAATACTACATATTTAATTGAACAAACACACAAAAGTCGAAGGATAACCTGACAGTATAAGGAGCATTTAAAAGCTACCTGGTGTTACCAGAGCGGCTGATTTCAAGGCGAATTTGTACTGATTGTCAAAATGATGTGTTTGTTGTATATTTGTTGTTTACTTTTTGTCAATGCGCGTATAATTTATTAGTGTAGTTTTTGTTTTTGTGCTATCACCTTCTATGAATTCGCCTTGGAACAAACTGACTGGCGTGTTGTTTTGGACTCGGCCAAAATCGCTTAGGCGGTTACAGCGCCAATAAAAAAGTGGAGAAGAAGAAGCGATCAAAGGTGGTGCCGCCAGTGGTACCGCTACTTTGGTTTTACCGATTTTGACAGATGTGTGGATAAATCAGTGCCAAAGAGAAATTTGAATAATAAGTGAAAAATCATTGAAATTGTTCTAATTCGCAATTTGTGAGAGATTTTTGAGTTGAAGACTGTTTAAAAAGTATTAAAATCAAGTGCCGTGTGTTACATTGCGACATTCGTCAAGGTAGCGCCTCAAAATGCAGCTTTTTTCCGTTCTTCGCAACGACGCGACTGACGAGAAAGTGGGTGGAATGGCGACTCGGCAAATGATGAAGCGGAGCGACCTAGCAAGACTCAGGCACCGCCGTTTCCATAATCGCACTCTACATAAGTAGGGGCTGGAACGGGTCGGGGCTGGAACGGGTCGGCGCTGTCGGAGGCTCAACCAGCCGGCGGCAATTTAGGATGCCTAAAAGGCGTGCAAACTTAGTCAACCGGCGGGTTGAGTCGTACTTGGTTTGGCATGGCCAGTCTGTAACAAATTAGCGCGCCAGAAGGCATAAAACACGTTTTTCGATGTAAAATGAACTGTTTTGGTAGTTTCGACTCGTTCTTCCCTTCTCTCTATTCTCGGCATATTCGTGTCCACAAATGTCAACGGCCAGGACGGCGCAATCTTGTCGATAACCGACCCATAAGGCCCGTCCACATACAACTTTGGCGTTGGCGTCGCTTCGACAGCTGACTATTACTACGTTTATGCGTAGTCAAATTAACGAAATCATTTCATGAATTTGGGTTAAAATTGGCTGCATAAACACAATTTCATGAATTCAGTTATACACGAAAGTTAACCATGAATTCGGCATCATTTCATGAATTCGTGAAGTGGAATTCCGGCAACGCCAAGTTTCAGAAATAGCTGCTTACTAGGGTCATGACGTTTTTAGTTTAAAAAGCATGTGGTGGCATACCCCTGATTTAAAGCACTGGAAAAGTTACGTGAATTTGTTTAAATACAAAATAAATTCAAAGAGAATAAGCTCGAATACATTAAAACCATTTTAAATGTAATATAGGCCATCGCATGGTACCAACGACTTTTGCGGTTTCAAATAAAGTTCTTAAAAGTGTTGACCCTACTGTTTAGTTTTTCTCTATACCCAAATTTTATTGTTTACAATTGAACAGCTGACGGCCATTTTTTCAAAGTACTCCATTTCATGAATTCGCGAATTATGCATAAACATAACCATTTTTGAATTCATGAAAATAATAATTCATGAATTCTGTCGCATAAACGTAGTATGTATATGAAACCATGCATTCTTATGTAGTTGTCCACTTAGCCAAAATTTGGCAACGCTGACGCCAACACAAAGCAGAAGGATGACCAACTCTCAAATAATTAAAATTATGTGAAATATTTTTCCTTTTTAATCAAATTCGGGCAAGAAATATCGTTTTTATTGCAATTAGTGATACGAAATATATTTATATCTGCCGTTAGTATGTTAATTTAGTGGCCAAAGCATTCGCTGTCAAGCATTCATTGTAGCAAGCACTAGCGTTAGATGGACCTTTAGTTGTCGAATTAGAAACTGCTGCGATTCCAGATTTTCTATTTTAATTTTTCAAAACACAATCAATACATACTTTTCACACAGAGCCGCTGCCTCCGCTAACAAGCAAACCGAACTAAAATTTCTCTACCAATATTCAGTAATTCATAGTATGTATGTACCCAACAAACCTTTAGGTTTGAGCTCAACTTGAGGTTAAAAAAATTTTTTTCTCTCACTTTTTATGTATGTATCTTTTGAATGCAAATGCTTTGTCGATGTTGCAACTTGCATATCTTCTTGAGAACTAACATTTTCTCCAAGGTTGGAGATGAATTTTTCTGGTGTTTGTTGGGTATATACGTACATAAGTCTATCTGCAGCAGACGCCAACAACGCAACCGTCGTGTGAGTGCACATTCACAATCGGTGGAAAGGCCAACAACACTCTGCCACTCAAAAAGCAATAATACTGTTGCATCAGCCACGTCATTGTGTGCTAAATAGATTTCTAAAAGGCGATACAAAATCGCACAAACAATGGACGACCAGCCTGTGTCCGCCTAATCGACTAACCACCGGTCGACTGTGCCGCTGTCCGTCCGTTCCTACGTTTAAACGTCCAAAGACGAGTGTGTATAAGGAATCTACGCATGCGCGCTACCGGCTGCTGGGCCATATGCTATTTTCGCCGCTGTTGTTGCATTTACTATTGGTACTAATATTCGCCGATTTGGGGATTTGGTGAGTGCGGAAAGTCGCAGCACAACATCGCAACGGTGGCTGGTGACAACAGTGGCAATATGTGGCACTCTAAGCGTTGCGCGCAAGAATGACCGAAATCATCGGCCAGCAGCGACGGCGACTGCCAAGTGTAGCGAGCAGCTATTGAAAAAGGCGACGTCGATACCACCGCCGGCAGCGGGATATATTGCATAATCTGTTTACAGCTACTTACCTACCTCAATGTGGCACGCAACATTGCAGTGATGGTATTCGTGGAGTAGATCGCGCAAATAGTCTGAACGACCCAGCACACCACATTCACACACACACCCCCACAAACACACTCACATGCACGCACTGTAGTTGCTATCTGCCTTCGATATTAACCGTTGATGGTCACAAACGATGTGGCTAAATGCCTTGGTACCGTTTTGGTTGTTGTTGTTGCCACAAACGCATGCTATCATTTGCTTGCCAAGTTTTGTTGCATTTTTTTATAATCTTCATAGTAGATCTACATTTTTGGCATCTTCTTTTGTTTCCTATATACTGGTCCTTGCCATTGCCTTTGCCATTCCCATTCTGCTAAAAGGAAAAAGGAATAAAAATATTCAAAATATAAAACAAAATTACGTTGCACTTTTCCCTTTGTTTTGCAATCCAAAACATACAATGGAAAAAACAAGCAACTGGAGAGGCGTGTGACGGCTGCTGCTTTCTTGCCGTGTTGGGTCGTCTTGTAAAAAAATTGACATGGGCCACAATTGTGTGTTGTAGTAGTGTGATTTCCTAATTTCTTGACATTTCCTCCTCATCCGCTGACCAGACCACGTACATACGTATGTATATACCTTCTAATCTCTGCTGCTTTTGTCATTAATCTGCAATGCATTTTTGTTGCTGTTTCGAGGGTGGCTTTCTGGCTCGCTGCTTACTGCTTGCGACTGCTTACCGAGCAGGTAATCGGATTTCTCAAGTGATCAATGAGTACGTAATTTGTGGGGATTTGTAGAATTAGGCGAGTGATTTTCAAAATTTGCAACATATTCGAGCAGGCAGGATGACCGACGTGCATCTGCCTTAACTTTTTAATTTATCCTGTGCCGTGTGATGAAAAGTGTAGCGAATGAGCGTTTTCTATGGTCACCTGGTAAATACGGAAATATGATTTAAATATGCTGCATCGGAGTCGCTAGATGTGTGAATAAGGAAATTCAATTTTAAGAAGAACATTAGAATTTGTGTTTCAAATTATATTTATTAATGATACGTAGTTATGAAGATCCGTATGAAACCGGCTTGGATTATGAGGTAGTTCATAAAAAATCATGTTACTTATCTATTGTGTGTTTCCGTTTTTGACTTGGATGTGCTCTTCATAATACCAAGTATTCTACGTTTAAATTTAGCGGCTGTGGCCCGCATACCAAGACGAAGGCGCCGTTTTTGCTCATTTCCTTCCATATAAAGTATTATCAGAATTTTTTTTTTTTATGGAAAAAAATACATAACGGTCTAAATGGGACATGATATACTCTCAACAGAGTTTAAATGTCAATGGTCATTGCACTACTTATAGAACACATCTTGATAGGCAGACATGCTGAACGTATCGGAACCCCCCATAATGACTTCTCAAAAGAATCAGGCATTTACTCTGCGATTGTCCTACCCTCTGTTGGAACTGGGGGAAGACATTTTAGTTGATTGAAGCGCAACCACAAAGTTTAGTAGAGTCTAGTTGCTAATGCCGGATTTCCACTAGGCATTGAAATGACGAAAAATTGGTGCCATTTAAAAAATGCCATGTGGAAATGAACTTAATGACTATTTTTTGAACCTAATGACACGATTATTTTTTAATGCCCAACTTTGTCATTAAAATTTTTGCCATTTAATGCCAAGTGGAAATCCAGCATAAGCTTTGTAGACCCCACGAACTGGCCTAAGAAGAGTAGGGGCTCTGGGTCCATGTGCTATGACAATGGGCTTTTCATTGGGCTCGGCTGGGAAAACACGTTGTTTAGTGTGACATTTGGTAGGTTTATGCTGTCAATAATATTTGCCTTTGGTGCCTATAGTGTTGTACTATGTGTACGTATGTATACACATACATAACTACTGATATGTACATGTACCAATGTATATTAAACAGATGAAAAGAGTATATTAAGAACCTATGACTTATTTATGTTTTAGATAACTTCCGTTCGGCCTCTCATTTAACTTCTGTGTTTTACAGAGCTATTCCTCCGATTTGTGGAATGCGGCTTGATGTTTTCACACAAAAGGGAGGGACCTACCGTTTTGCGGCGCCTCCGGCAATTGGTTTTGATGAGAAGCTTTTCTTCAAGCCAGAAATACACTCGGAGGTCTGCCAGTACCTGCCGAGGGGCGACCGCTATTAGAAAAAATGTTGATGTTGCTGGTATCAGGATTCGAACCTTGGACGTACCGAGTGCATGGATAACATGATCTCAAACTCTCTCATTTTGATTCTGAGAATGCGCCTAAACTCGATTTACGACTTAGCAGCACAGAAAAATCAGGGGGCGATGAACAGCTACCACTAGTTTAGTTAAAAATGCACCGCTGTGAATTCAGGGGATTTATTGTACATGCTTGTATAAAACTAGCTAAAGTGCAGTAAAAACAGTTACTAGTAATTTAAGAATTATATAATACACAAGCACAAAGCAGGTACTCACATTTATTGGTTTTCAAGTGTTGCATTAATTAAAAAAAACCACCTAACATTTCTTAATAAATACCCATACATGTTTTTCGTAGCAATGGCACTATTGGAAGATGTTACAAAAAATTAACCTTTTGACAGCGCTCTCACGAGAAAAAGAGTTTCGGATCATGTTATCCATGCCGAGTGGTAGTTCGCACTTCTAACCACTCGACCATGGCCGCCGGAATCCAGAATGAAATTGAAATAAAACTTGTATTACATTTTAAAGAAAAAAAGAGTTTCAGTTTTGGAAAAGGCTTTGAAGTTGCGCGTTTGATTTCCGGGACGTTGTTATATGCATATTGTTGCGTAGATAGGTTAAGCATTAGACCTATTACACATACATACATACATATGTACATACATATCACAATGGTAGTGTTATTTTCCGCTGCGTTCTCTCTGCAGGGGGAATCGTTGCGATTAAATAAGTCATTTGTTTTCTCGACCATAATGATATCCTTTTATTTTGACCTTTATTTGCCGATTTCTATTTAGTATAAGAAAAAACGATCTTAGAAGTAGTACTTATCGTCGCCTGGGTAAAAGATTGTCGTATGTTATTCACATTTCCTATGCGCTTACGACAATCCTTTACCCAGGCGGCGTTATGTAGATGCTATCGTTTTTCTTGTTTGTTCACACAGTGCATACTTCCATAGCACATTCGTTGTTGGCAGGATTTTATTGCAGCAACTATGTATAACGCGATTTCCAGACTTAAGCTATTCCTGCTATTTTATCTATCAGCGTTCTATTCATACAAACTTCTTTTCATAGCTTTGAAAATGCTGACTCAGGAAAAGTTTGTTCCTAACCACAAAATAAAATATAAAAGCAGAAATATGTATGCAATTGAAATACAGTGAATATATCCTGACAAAGTCAACTTAATTAACTTGAAAATTTATTAAGTCTGCTATCATCAAAATTCATTAGTGCCCACAAAACACATGGCAATAATTGCAAATTTACAACGGTAACAACAAAAACAATACAATCAACACCCGAAAGACAAGTTAACGGAAGAGTGCAAAGAAAATAGAAATTTGAAACAAAAGTCAAGGAAAAAAGACCCGAAGCCCAAATTAAAACTCCTCGGCTCTGTGTGTGTGGCGGTCAAGGCAAATGAAAAGGATATCCTGAAGCTAAGCGTACACTACCGAACTTATATGTGTGTATGCATGTACGTATATTTTTTTCCAGACACTCATTTGATACACGGAAGGAAGGCCAACGAGGCTAGCGGCGGGCCTGGGTAGTCTGATTCGGCTAGCAAATCGCGACACGGCAATGACGCGTATAAAATGATTAATAATTTTCACGTACATTCACGCTCAGCGCATCACTCATACACAGCCATATGTGTATGTGTAACTCTGCAATAGCGACACAACTCAAATTATAAAAATTTTCATAATTTGCAGTCATACTGTAGGGAAAATTTTTAAGCATTCAAATTTGAAGGTTTACTAAGGATTAGTAAGGGTTGCCAAATTCGATTTTCTGATAAATGATACAATTCCGCCCTCTGTGTCGGATTGGTAACAAGTAAACATTCGTCGATGTTTCACAGAAAAATATGGATATTTATCAACCTAATCTGCTATAAAGGGGGATGGTTTATTGAGCAGAAGCCTACTTAACTGGGGAAAACTTTTGACTACCATTCACCAGGGAATGGCCACAAGTGATTCTTTTGCGTACGGTTCAAACCGCAGCTCACGACGTCCGGATATTTATATCCACGTATCCTCTGGGTAGCGACCAGACACCCGTTTGGGAGCGAGCTAAAGTTGAGAAGGCGTAAGCCTCGCATGCAATTGGTTTGGGTACCGCCACGTAAAACCACCTCCCAATGAAAAATAAAACAAAGCGTCGGATGAGAACCTCTTCTTTTGATGATGACCACGGCATACGTATAATGGGCTTTGATTTGCGGCTATGCACCTGGAATATCCGGGCCCTTAATGGGGAAGCTGCCTCTGCCCGGCTGGTTGATGTCCGCGGGAAGAAAAAGGCTGACATCACCGATGTGATGGATGGAACAAGGCAAGGAAAGCATGGGGCCTTGCGATATCAATTACAGCTGCCACGTAAAGGAGCGTAAATTCGGTGTTTGATTTGTGGAGGGAGAGAGATTCCGTCGCCGAGTAATGTCCTTCACCCCGGCGGACGACAGTTTCGCCACAATCCGCATCAAATCGAGATTCTTTAACATCTCGCTCATCTGCGCCCTCGCTCCGAAGGAAGAGAAATACGAGACACCCAAGAATCTGTTCTATGAGCGTTTGGAGCGCACATACGGGCGATGCCCCCGCCACGGGAAATTAAGCCTGCACGAATAAACGTCCGAACAAACCGATATAAGCGAGCACTGGAACCACACTTCCCGCTCATAAAGTACCGCTTCCGAATAAGTAGTCGGATTTCAGCTAGCCCGAAAGAACAACTGGAATGATGGGGAATGTCAAGAAGCTGCAGAGAAGAAAGATGCCGTCTAGAGGGCCACGCTCGATATAGCGAGCTTAAGAGGGAACCGATAAGAATTTGCCGCGATCAGAAGAGAAATTTCGAAATACGTGAGTACGAAGAGCTTGAAATGCTGGCCGGCAGGAAAAATGCCCGAAATTTTTACCAGAGAGTCAGGCGACTTACGTAAGGTTTCAATACCAGGGCGAACTCCTGTAAGAACGACCATGGCGACCTAGTGACGGATGTCCAGAACGTACTTAAATTATGGAGGGAATACTTGTTCACCTTATAGAATGACAACAGCACTGAAAGTAGCGGATACGACGAATGCAGGCTCCCAGTCAATGACGAAATCCACCATAGACCATATATTGACGATACGCCAAATATTGGAGAAGACTCGCGAAAATATAACCAACTCATGCCATCTATTTGTTGATTTCAAAACCGCGTTCGACAGCATGTAAAGAAATTGTCGCTATACCGCGATGTCTGAGTTTGGTATTCCCACGAAACTAATACGGCGGTGTAAAATGACGTTGAGCAATAACACCAGCTCCGGCTTGGGAAAGACCACTCTGAGCTGTTTGATACCAAGCGAGGTTTCAGACAAGGTGACTCCTTTTGATGTGATTTCTTTAATCTGATATTGGAGAAAATAATAAGAGCCAAAGAACTGAACCGCTCAAAGGGATACGTCTATTCTGCCTTCTCGGAATTAGATAGAGAAGCAAAGCCCCACACGCTGGTGGTGAAGGAGGACAAAACGCAGCATCTGCTGTCATCAGACAGTCAGAGCATAAGCGTCTCAGCACCTACGTCACCCATTATTTCATCTACGAACCAGCATTTACACCAATAGTAATGTCAATTTTTAGATCCAATGGAGAATCACTCACAAGCGCTACTTTGAAGCGAGTACGGAATTGGAAGTAAAGTCCTCTCTCGTCGTACAAAAATCACACTCTATAAATCAGTCATAATGTCCGTAATGGTGCATGGCGCAGAAGCATGGCCAATGAAATCATCTGATGAGGCGGCCCTTGGAGTTTTCAAGAGAAAGATTTTGCGGAAGATTTACGTGCAGACGATGGAATGATGAGCTGTATGATGGCTTGGTCATGTCGTTCGAATGGACACATACGCTCGAAACCCGCTGGTGGTAGCACGGGAAGTGGGAGGCCTTTTCTGCTTTGCAAAGACCAGGTTGAGAAGGACTTGGCATTTCCAATTGGCGTCAGTTGGCACAGAAATGAAGTGACAGTGGTGCTTTGATGGATTCGGCCAAAATCACTGAGACGGTTACAGCGCCAATCAAGAAGAAGAAACCTCTGATATATAATTTAAATACATGAAATTTTGAGTTGTGTCGTTATTGCAGATGACCATCGATGTGTACATATATAGATATACATACACACTTATATATATGTAGCCGAGCGAAGCGCAATCGAGTATCCTGTTTGCTGGCAAAGACAAATGGAAATTGTGCGTGGTCTGCTTTTCGCTGGAATTAGCGGGGAGTTGTGCCCGCTCCACCTGCTCGCTTTGTTTCAGCGCTTTCTAATTTTTCAGACCCCAGACTAAATTTTTGGCTTTTTATTTTGTCACTGCTGATGTAGTCAACTGTTTGTTGGTGATAAAATTATTAGCAGCAACATTTCATTTTCAACGCGGAAGTAGCGGCGGATGTGGTGGATTTGCTGGTTTTTAAATGCTGTTGCTGGTATTGACTCTGGCCCGGGTGGTGGTGGGAAATTGTTTTTGTATTTAAATGCAAATTTTTTAACTCTGGTTGTTTTTGAGTTTTAATCAGCATCAGTCAGGAGCAAGGCAATCTTCTGCATAATTTAATTTTTCGGTTGTTTTCTCACTTTTTCTTTGGATTTTCTTGGTGGCTATTTCCTGTTTCGGTGTGTCGCCGAAATTCGTGGTTGCACTTCGCTGATGATGAATTAGTTGACAGAGAGTTTTATAGGGGAGGAGAGAAGCTGATAGATTTACTGCTTGGCGAATTCGCTTGCTACGCACTTAATGGATTTTTTAATTTTAATGAACGAATAGTGGCTTTAAAATAAATCAAATTAAAAAAAAGAACAGATTTCATGCGATGTTGGCCAGCATGGATATACAAAACGATGCTGTGACTACATACTTTGAAATACCTGTATCCTATTCTTTTCATAACGTGTGTCTGGGTACAATGGGTTGCTTTCAAAGCTATCGCATTTCAAACGCAGAGGCGCACGCAATACTCGACATTCTATGCAAATGAAACCAAGTTTGTCATATTTAAATGACAGATTTGCTGAAAATTCATTTCAGCTGCAACAAAAGAGCAATAGGAAAGGGTGAAAGCCTGGTAGTGTCTGTCCGTGCGCTAGCTTGCGTGATGACAGTGTGTGATTCACATAAACACACTTCCAAGTGGTAGAAGTGTGAGCGAACCAAATTCATTTTATGAGGGAAATCTGACACCGACGCCTCAAAAACAAGAACAAATGAAAAAGGAAATACATACATAAATTAATGCGCTCGAACTGTGATTTCTGCTGGACAACTGCTCTCTCCGAGTTTCCAAGTTTTCTTTTTCGGAATATGCTCAGGCGCCCAAAATTATGCAAATTGTATCATACGATATGCCATAAAAGGTTGACAAGCATGCATGTGTGCGGTATTTAACCCTAATTGGCAAGCGTGCAAACACACACTCACTCAACAAACAATAATCGCAGCAATCGAGCCAAAGGAGCAAAGGATGTGCATATCCTTGCGGCAGTTTAACGAAATGGTGACATTGATATGACCACACCAGTGGATAGATTTTAATTAGAACCAGTGATTGTCGCAGTCCAAATCGCAAAAATGCGGCGAGTGCGGGTGAGGATGGATTCCGCCTTGATTGTTGGTTACATGACCAATTGGCTCGATTATCTGCGCTTTTGCATCACAGCATTGACAGTTACATGGCAGCACACTGTGGAAGGGTCCGCTCGGTGCATATTAATGCTGTGGCTCCCAGTCCATTTGTCAGTGTCCTTGCCTGTCGTCATAATATGGTAACCACCTATGGAACATGTCACCGAGAAATGTTGAATGTCGCCGGACACATTTGACCAAATTGTCAATTTTGTCATTTAACTTGTCAGTTTAAAGCATAGAATCAGATACATTCATATGTACATACATACGTATGTATGTGCTATTAGAGTACCCAGTAGAAAT
>JAPVRG010236486.1:4276-22379 GCA_029783565.1 Rhagoletis cerasi
TTACAAAATTAAAAATTTGTAAAAGTGATTTCAAATAAAATTACTAACAATTAATTGTAGTTTTGTTTAATTTTCATTAAAATTTGAGAAATAAATACAAGAGATTGTTTGGGTAAGTAAGTCGAAATTTTAAAAACTGATTGACATACATAGTGCAAAATTGTTTTTTTTTTTTATTTACACACCATTACCATTCAGCAGGTTCGCTAAAACACAATTTTTTAAGGAGCACAAATGTCTGAGGTCTTAAACATAGTCTTGTATATATGTGACCCGGCCTATGTAAAGGTGGCTTATGACTCAAAAAAGAAATTGCGAGAAACAGCTGTTAAAGATAAACAATGCAAGGATAGCGACGAAGAAAACTACTTAATACTGCTAAATAAATATTTTTTGTGCAAAACAGCTTTTTTTGGTAAAATCGTTTTTGCAGCGTTCAATCCTGTTTTTAAATTTTTCAATTCCATTTATTATCTTGATTCTGGATTTTCAATAAAATTCTGTTTTTCTTTCATTTGTGCTCTTCTTTCGCTACATTTTTAGTACACTTCTAAGCAAGTTAGGCCTTTCTAGTTTTCACCACGTGAAAGAGCGTTCAAAAACTATCGAAACCAAAAAAAAGTGGAAAAATTTTTTTTGAGTCATAAGCCACCTTTTCATAGGCCGGGTCACATATAGGAATTATCCACCTTCATTAAAGTTCTAGAGGTACAATGATTTATTTGTATCTACCAAAAATTCTTTTCTTTTTGTGATTTCACCAAATTCATTTTCTTGTACTAAGTAAGGGAAATATTCTTTCTGTAATACAAGGTGCATAACTAGATAAGACTGAGCTAGCATTTATGTATATTAAACGTAGAGAGGGATTTGCGTATTTATAAATTTCCTGCTTCTTGATCTCTCTCTTCTTCTTCAGTCAATTACCAGTCCCCCTTGCAAAGTTTCGAAAGTTCGTCCATACGTACGTCATGTTCAAGCCAGCACAATCGTTGTAGCTTTATGCTCCTAACTAGAATTCTAAGCTTCCTTGCTTTAGAAATCGCCAAAAATTTTACACGGAATTATATGTAGTTCGCGTGAGAAATAAATTTATTTTGTTAAATCAAGTCAAGATGAAAATTGGCTGACAAAAGTTTTAACACATTTCATGATAAAGCTTTCGTTATAAAAAGTTTAGAGCTGTAATTCCTAACTGCCCAACTAACGGAACAAGTATGTATTTGAAGATAAATGCTACAAAGAAAATTGTATGTATTTATGTAAATGCGGATAACCACAATACTTACAGTCATAAGTAAGCTTCCGAAGATTAGCCACACAACAAGAATTATCACATCAAAAAGCGCACATTCGTGAAGTGCATAACTGCTTTTGAGCGCTTAAATACTGGAAAGTTCAACTGAGAAAATCAGCGCAATGTGTAGTAATGGAAGTATGCGTATGAAAATAAATGTTACGTATACGCCATGTGTGACTCTGTATTTTTACTGTGAGAATTAAAGTTTTTTTTCGCTTGCAACACAAGAAGTCTTTGTGCAACAATAAAACCAGCATTAATGTGGCGTAAGCCATTATGCCTTTTGTGAAAAATTGCAAAACATTTTTTGTTGCTTTTGTTGTTTTTGCACGCCAGCAAGTGCGACGCAACAATATGTTGCCGAATGTCAGCAAAGTTGCGGCGAAATGATAAAAGGCCGCCTTCGCACCTTACTAAACGATAACTTGTGGAGAATGAGGGCGACAGAACGAAAGGAGGAGAGCATTGAACGCCGACTCTTGCGAAAGGTTAAATTTCAATATGCCAGCGCAACAAGCGCAACCATCGTCGCCGTCATCGCGTATTTTGCTAGCGTCCTGAATTTATATTTGCTTTTTTTTCTGGCGGCGCAACAGTTGTTCGCATAATTTCAGCACCTACACATTCAAATAAGTGCGAGAATAAATAATTTTTCGGTTATGCAATAAAAAAAAACATGGAAAAATGTCAACAGTACCCACCGCACCACAGCAACACACCCTTTGGCGGCAGCTGCTGTGTCATTCATGTTGGGTCGGTTCCATCGGATTTTCGGTGAATGTTAACTAGCGCAAAGATTAATGAGCGAAATTTTTAAATGTACGCCGTGTAACGTTTATATTTGCATAATTTGTGTAGCATTTTACACCTTTTAACGGGCCGGCATGAAACGTCCCGTAAACGCAAGCAGCGCATAATCAACCAACACCAGGCTGCTTGCTGGTTGCCTGGCTGGCACAACAAGTGGTGTACTCGTATGTACCTTTGTTGCGACGTTTTTTTCAGCAGCTTTGTGTTGGTTATGGCGACTGCAACGGTTGTTATAGTTCAAGGACATAAATTTTCTCAAAAAAATGGTAGAAAATAAATTTTGCTTTTTGTGCATAAAGTTAACCTTTTCGCTGCTTTGTTGTATATATATTAAAATTTGAAATTTAAAAATTGTAACTTTTTACAACTTTCATTTCTCGCACTTTGTTTTTTTTACGTAGCGTTTAAGCTGCACTCAGCCATCTTGCACTGTACACATAAAAAGTGTAACTCTTTCAAGCAGTGGTTATTACATATAAACGTACATAGCTAAAAAGGTAAGTATGAAAAAAGTAACACCAAACTACTACCGGTGGCTGTTGCTAGTTGTTGAAGTAGCAATAGTAGCTGTTGGTAGGTGAATAAGCAACTGGTTCAGTTGACAGTTGGGTCGAGTGCTGCTTGCTAAGGCCAATGTGGCCAAGTGGAAGACACGGCAAAGCGAAGCTTTGAGAAAAAGTTTGTATAGAAAATTGGCTTAGAAAAAGTTTGCACAGTTAACTGGTGTAGTTGAGACTATGAATAGATAAATTCATGTTGCTATGACACCTATTGATAGAGAATGAAAGAAAACGGTGCAAGCATGTTGGAAAAATTTGATTATAGCAAGCGAGAGAAGTAGACACATATTATGATAAACAATTTTACAATCAAGTACGAGTTTAGCATTTTATACACTACTAAAAAAATTAAACTAAGGACTAATAGTTTTATGTTTAATATATCTGTATATTAGAGTGGTTCAAAAAATACTCTTTTTGGAAATTCACAAACGCTACCTCAAAATATTGTTATTTGGGATAAAAAAGAGACACGTATTTTTTTGTTTCGAAAACAAACTTTTTTTAGAGGTCGCGCTGGTCGTTTTTTCACAAAAAAGGAGATGCTCTCAATTTTTTTATTTTCGTGATATGTTAAAGTTCGGGCCTGGCGCCCGAAAATATGCTTTCGAGAAGAGAATGCTCTAATTAAAACGTTGATACTGAACGTTTTACGCCTTACAACGAGTTAAAACTCGACACCAGGCTGTTTTTGAGATCGCTGATTACAAATCTGAAGTCAATTTTTCAAAATTCAAAATGCTGTATCTAATATGGCGATCACTTTTTTAAAAAATGATTGGATTCTTTCGAAACTAGGTACTCGTTTTAATTTTAGTAATTTTATAAAAATTTGATAGCCATATTGGAACCGCCATTTTGAATTTTAAAAAACAATTTTAAATAACAATAATTGGTAGCGTTTACGAATTAAAAAAAAAAATTTTGAACCACTCTACTGTATATATAAAATGTATATATACATTAGGATGGTCCAAATTTTTTTTCCACCCATCCTCTAGGATGGGAACCGCCATTTTGAATTTTAAAAAATAATTTTAAATAACAATAATTGGTAGCGTTTACGAATTAAAAAAAAAAAAATTTTTTTGAACCACTCTACTGTATATAAAAAATGTATATATACATACATTAGGATGGTCCAAATTTTTTTTTCCACCCGTCCTCCAGGAATGAAGAATATCGAAAATAAGGTTAACATTTAATGATGCCGCCAGAGCTTTGAAGTTTTCCATGTATTTTATATGAAGCAAGTGCATTTTTTCGCAGAACTGATATAAAATCAAGAATAACAAATATATCTTAATCGAAAAAGAATATTTCCTTTTAGAAATCTTCTAAAAATAATATTTTGACGCATTCTTAACTTTGAAATTTTTATCCGTGAGATTCACCATACAGTTAAGCCGGTCTAAACAAATTAATTGCAAAATCTTTAACATTGTATTTTAAGGGCTTTATTTGTGGACTACTTTGAATCAGGCACAGTGCATTCCTAACTGGTTGATCCAATTGTGATGAAATGTTGCTGATTTTTGAAAGTATAATCGCAAGACATTGAGGGTGATTTTTTAAATGTCACTTTCCATATCATACGCAAATCGACCCTAGCAAATTTTTCCTTCAATGCCGGCGGAACGGTTCATTGGGATTCAGGCTGAATAAGGTCAATATGTCAGGTGTGGAGTTCGTCCGATGTGATTTTCCCTTTGCACTGGTGCCTGCTAATTGATTTTTTGCGTGACACAGTAGTCGATGCACATAATGTGGCCTGTCCCATTGAATATGATTGACGCTAACCAAATTAAAAGTAATGTTTTACCCTTCGCTAGAAACAGAAGATTGGATGGTTTGACTTCCAAATTTCTTCCGAAGTAAATTACCAAGGAGTTAGTCTGTAAACCAAGCCTTCATGGAAGTCCAATGTTGAGCATTAGACCTCACTTGGGTAGGGTAAGACAAAACGTGGGGTCTGTCAAAAAGGGGTAACTTATGGATCTATACATCCACCGCAGACTTAAACGAAATTGTTGTTGGTAGGATATTGAATGAACGAGCCGGAAATTGCTGGTGGCAGAGATCTGGTCGCAGTTATCTTTTAAATGAGCTTTAGTCTGACAGACAGTCAAAGAAGTTTTTGCGAAGATAGTAAGGGAAATCCACGATTTGATTTTCGCACTGTCACCACAACTGTGATAAAAGCCGTACGCTGGAAAGCCTTTAATGTTTTTTTTTTCAGGTCAGACCAGATTTAACGTACCAACTTTATTTTGTTCAGAAGCCTTTCTATTGTCAACTATTTTATATTAAGTTACACAGTTCTATTATGATTTTGTGGCAGTCTGAGAAAATTGTTCATAATAATAATATTATGGCGCTTAAGCATGTTTCTACGTGTTTTACCGAAGTTGTTCTCCGACTTGTGGCGAATATCTTGATGTAGGTTCAGAAATGGAGGGACCTGCAGTTTTATGCCGCCTGTGTTGATGTGACCAGGGATTTAACCTTGAACCCTAAAGCTATATGGTTGTAAAAACAACCAGGTCTATTTGGTTTTCAGCTACTACACCCCTGAGTTTTTGTAACAGCTCTTTGCATTTTCGTGCAGAGTTCACATTTCATAAGCAATATTAGCAGAAGCAACGAAAATATGCTGATGCAAAGCTTCTGAAATTGTCTTTCTTCAAAAGCGATCTGGTCGAAGCAAACAATCGGTTGCTGTTAAGCATGAGTTCGATGCTTCGCAGCGAATATATTTTTCTGATAATTGCAGCAACAGCAAGAAACAACTCAGCTGTGAGCAGAGGCAAATGAATTACTAAGTTTCTCTTCTTACTTTTGCTGCCTGCTTGTGCTGTTTTCGTTTTCGTTAGTCGCAGCCAAGCCGAATTTATACAAAGTGGTAGCGACATTACAAAACAATAATCCCTTGCATTTTGTATTACGGGTGTTATGTGAAAATCTTAATTCGCCCCAAAGTTTACATGTATTTTATTTTGCGTTTCACTGGTTCCACGCAATCGAAAACCTAAGCTACTTCCTGGTGAGACTAATACAGGTGAAGAGATGCAACCAAAAAATGGTCGGGAAAACCTCAAAATCAATACAGTTTTGGCGATAATTGGTACACTGATAGAAGAACTTCAAAAACGACTGGATGCTCATAAAGAATTTTAAAATAAATTTTATTTTATTACTAACCTGATGAAATTAGGCACATCAGAAGTCGAAGAAAATGCCAAGGCATTACAAATGGTTTATTCTTCAGATTTGGAAGACAATTTTTTAGAAAAATGTCCCACTTTCGTGCCCACTGCGGTATAAACAGTGAGAATCGAAAGAGTGCTATCAGTTTATTGGAATGGCATTGAGCTGAAGGTCTTCAAACCATTAACCCAAACGTGGACAGCGCTCTCCGTATATGTGTGTGTTCTGAGGAAAGATCATTTTTTTTTGTTTGCGACGGGTTAAAAACTATTTACGCACAACAATGACAGAGCAAACATTAAAGTACATATTTGACTTTGCTCAATATAGAAGCAGATTTTTAAAAAAAATTGGATTGCGAAGATTAAATTTATGACGTTGCTGCGGTTAAGTGCAGACGTGTTTTGAAACACGCAAAATACTATTTATACCTTGTATGAGAATAGACCTACAGTTCTTTATTTTAAACTTATTCATTTACAATAACTTTTATTCTATTCCCGCTGCAGTTGGGTGTTGAATTATTGGGTAGTGGTGGTTGTTGTTGTTGTAACCGCATACAAATTCCGCAGAGTTTTTGGGCAATGATGCGCGGGTGACAGTCCTTGACCAGATATGAATCTGTGTCTTTCCAATTACGTAGACCCGACTGTCGTAGGAAAGATTGGGTAGTGGTAATTGTGCTCACATGGTATCTACCCATGTATCCACGACAAACCCTTAATACAGGATCGATGTCAGTAAGTATACTTGGCTGCGATGAGAATGTTAATGAAGCAGTTGTCATTTCACAAATATTTTGGCGTATTTATGTGAAATAGCAGTTAGAAGCAATCCTTTTGTCTGCTTTTCACCGACAAGGGATAAAACGACAAATGTTAGCAGTAAGCAACAAGGAATGAAACTGAAACCGAAACCGTAACCGTTTAAAACCGTTTCGTTTTTCAAAACCGAATCCGAAACCGCAACCGTTATCATGATTTGAAAAGGAACCAAACCGAAACCGTTTCAAGGATAGGTTTCAATCGGTTTCCAGAAATTTATAAAAATCAGCTGCAGTATCTGCCAACCAAAAATCGTTTTCTTCAGTAGCCGTTTCACAACAAATTACTTGCATGGCAAATTTATTGACTAGTATGTGGATAGCCTTATTTTTAATTCTTACATATATATCGTGACTATTGAAAGAAGTCCATGAAAGACACACAGCTGAAAATTTGAAAAAACTCACCAAGCACACGCTTTCAAAGTTTGATATTCCTGTTAATCGCATTTTCACTTGCACTACTGAAAGTGGAGAAAATGTAGTGAAAACTGTTCTTCTGTGAAGAAGAAATGGAACCTGCAGAAGAAAATGAAGATCACAGCGTTGAATCTTTGGTTAATGTCGAGCTTCTTCACATTGTTGCAGCTGAAATATCTGATGAATTCATAGGTAAAGAGTTCGTTTCAAAATTCAAACTTTCTTACAGACTTCCAGATTATTTTTAAAAATTTTCTTTATAAAAAAAATTGAGATTATTAAGCTTGCGTTGTGCTGCTCATACATTGCAAATGGCTCCACATTTGAAATGATTTCCGCACTTAAAAATCTGAAAGTACAAACTTTTTGTCAGCAGCCAATGACGAATTTCACCTTAGTTACATGGAGTGTAAACAAATCACAGATATCGTGGAGATACTTGAACCATCATACGCTGCCACTAAAAAGCTGCAAGTGGAACAGCTGGTACTCGGAGATTTTTTCGCAATATGGTCACAATGTAAATCTAAAACCAAAAAAACAAAATTCTTCACTAGCTTCGCATTTTTGTTCCGAAATGACAGTGACGCGTTTTTGATGGCTAGTTTCATGGATCCGCTTTACAATATTATTTTACCTGCTGCACAGAGAGATAAGGCTTTTGCGTCACTAACAAATCTTTTCTGCAGAATGACTGCAGAGGAAAATACCATGAGCATAAGCAGTAATGAAAGCTCTGCGCATAATCCAAATAAGACAAATTCTGAAGACGAGTCTGATGATTTTGAGTTAATGCTGTCTCAGTTAGACGGGAATCGTAATTCCGAATATGTAAGTGGACCGAAAAGTTTTGAAATTATCCGCCCTTTGCGGAAACCGCACTTAACGCAGTTAGCTGAAATAGTTTTAGCTGTTCCTGCAACGCAGGTCAGTGTTGAAAGGAAGTTTTCTGGCCTAAAATTCATTATGCCACCTGCGAGAGCCAATTTAGGTAGTAATGTAGTGGATTCGATTTCATTGATAAGAACTAATCAATTGTATTGGCTACAAATATTTAAATAAATTTATTACCTTTTGATGTGACTTTTTAAACAAAAGATAGTTATTATATCAAAAAAATTTCTGTGAAAATCACAGTTACTTATATGTATGTATAGCATTGTCACATTAAGTTAAACTTTTGGCAAATAAAATTAAACTCTGGGCAAATATATTTAAATTTTGGGCAAATATAATTAATATTTGGGCAAATATAATTAATCTTTGATTAAATAAAATTAATCTTTGGGCAATTATATTTAAACTTTTGGCAAATAAAATTAAACTTTGGGCAAATAAAATTAATCTTTGGGCAAATTATATTAAACTCTACTGAAAAACTGAAAAATACACTAACAAATATGCTAATATTGCAAAATTTTATACAGACAAGACTAAAAAGTAGAAAAAATATCAAACAAAAAAACATTTTAATATACCACATTTATATAAATGCTCTACTAAGTAGGAATAATTTTTCCAAGACTCATAGAAATTGCCTTGAAAAGTTTTGATTTTAAAAGTTTAGCATGATAAACAGTTTATAAGATTTAAAATGAAAAATGCGGGGTTCGCTTAAAATCTATCTTAAGTAAAAAAAGGCGTATACGATGCATTTGACAGTATTTCCAGTTTTTACTCGAAAAGCTTTCCCGCACTTTTTGGCGGTTCTCTCTTTCTCTGAGCAACTTGGCTTTTAGACAATTTTACAGGGTTTTTTCCAGAAAAGTTGAGGAACGAATCTAAGGCTACGATAAGAGATACGTCGCGACCTCTGACTGTGCCTATGTTGAGGCACTATGTTAAAGTGCATAACCAACAATAAATAAATTATGTGCATAACTGCACTAAGAGGAGGAGTGATTCACTTATGCTGTATCTGTTTTCGAGATATCCGAATGAAATATAATATTTATAATATGTAAATCATTTGTCAGAAACGACAAAATCATATAACAGATTGTTCAGGTATGAGATTTTGGGTTATAACTCCTTTATTTCTGCAGCTAGGAACGTCAAATTTCGAACTACTTTCAATTATGATCAACAGTAAAAATTATATATAAAGATGGGGTCAGTATAACCTATAGTTCCCAAAGAACTTATTGTTTACATATAAGGTTTTACTTTAAGACTCCTTCATTTACACAGCTAAAACCAAGAAATTTCGTGAGCTATTTACTAATTAATCACACAAGGTATACTGAGAAAATCGTCAAGATCGGTCCTCTATAAGGAATGTTCCGATATAAGTTTTTGCAATATAACTCCTCCATCTGCATAGTTCACAGTTATAATCAATTCAGTATAATGTGTAGCTCTCAAAAGCAATGAAGGTTGAAGTTAAATATTTTGATCTTGACAGGTATGAAGCCTTCGGCATAGCCGAAGACAGCTCTGCCGTTACTTGTTTTATTTCATTTGGGCAGCTTGCATGGTTCGGTTAAATTAAAGTTCGCCAGCTAGTTTGACGAATATTTGAAACTGCGCTGTGACTGAACTGTTTGAAAGTGGGCAGTCAAATCGACAGAACAGAAAAACAAACAGCTATGTTGTGCAGGTTAGCTCATTACATTTGCGCAGTAAAGAAAAGTGTCAAATTAAAAAAATTGCTTTCCCAGCACAAAAAACAGCATACTTTTTAATGTGCTTTTCAGTTTTTCAAACACTGCTTAGTACTAAAGTAGAGTTTAATTTTATTTGCCGAAAAATTAATTTTATTTGCCCAAAGTTTAATTTTATTTGCCCAGAGTTTAAATATATTTGCCCAAAGATTAATTACATTTGCCCAAAGTTTAAATATATATGCCAAGAGTTTAATTTTATTTGCCAAAAGTTCAACTTAATGTGACAATGCTATATATCAGATACCTATCACCAATAATAATAAATAATATAATGAACAAATTTCTGCATTTAGATCTAAGCAAATGTGGTGGAATATGGTTATTAGTTTGTATAATTGATTCAGAGGTGTTTTCTTTACATAAATAAATTAAATTAATCAAAATGTTTAATTTCGTCAAAAACAAACCTTAGAAGGTACATATTTATTTATTAAATAATTTTTTTTGTCAAACTTTTTTTCCTTTTTTTATTCCAAAACCGAAACCGGAACGAAACCGAAACGAATTTCAGAGAACGAAACCAAAACCGAAACCGCAACCGGATGGTTATTTTGAATCGGTTTCATTCCTTGGTAAGCAATATAGAGATCGGTGTTATTTTATCGATAATATGTTTCGGCAAAAAAGTAAATTCATAAATATGTAGTACCTAAATAGCCTAGGTTGGGCCTAGGGCGGCCAAGACTGTAAAGCCGCAACTGGAATAATGCAATGAACGTTTCGAATACTTATAAAGCAGTTCAACTCAGAGTTTACTTATGCATAACCATGCACTTGCTTATACAATCTCTTTTCTATAGGCTTATCTTGGATTCAATGTTCTCCAGCATTTTGCCTTGAATTAACAAGATATGCAGATGAGGATATTAGTTATTATAAAGATTTAAAATTTGTCTATACCAACAAGTAAATAGTTTGAGAGCACTTACGACAGCCAATCCCAAATTCTTATCCATTGAAAGAATTATTTATAAGTACATACATACATATATGTAAGCATGCATGCATGAGGCTGACAGCGAAAGTGTAAGTATGCTTGCAAGTATGTATATACTATGCACATATGCATATATGTAATACTTCTATATTGCCAGTGCCGTATGCTCACAATGTAGGCCATGCCAGATAAAACGCTTGCTTCGCTTTGCGTGACATATTTGCTTTGACAGCTAAGATGAAATGTACGAAAATGCATGAAACATCTCACATAGATTGCTTTAGCTTGAGCGTCAAGCGAAAAGATGGCCAACTCCCATCTTTTTGCGCGCTTTGACAATTAGCTAGTTTAATTTTTATTTTATTTCGGTCTAATTCAAGGCACCATACAGAAACATAAAAGCTAACAATATTTCTGATATTTCTAAAACTTAATTTACTAAATTCACAGCAATTTTCACGAGTAAAAAAGCAGTGTAAAAGTGCTTCCATGGCGTTCATTGTGGCATACCTTTTACGTTTTGCGCTTTGCTGGCAAAGTTAGAAATGTCACGCGAAGCGACAAAGTTTTATCTAGCATGGCCTTGTGTTTTTATTCCGAAATCAAAGAGAGACAACATATTACATATTAAGTATTACATATATGCATTTAGAGTACATTCGCTATCGGATCTCTCTTTCTTTCGGCACTCTGATGTTGGGGAATGTACTTTGTGTGTACTGGCAATATAGAAGTACTACATATATGCACATACGTATTTACTTGTTTAAGGACGCACCACAACTTTCACGCAAACGAGGCTAATGCACAAATAGCCTGTGTCAATGAAATTAATTAAGAAAGTTAACGTTATTAGGTTAAAAAGTCAACGTGGTTTGTAAGTGATGAGAGGGAAAGATGATGAAAAATTTACTTCACGCCACAACACAAAAGCACACCACAAACGATGCCAACTACAACTAACTGTGCACACACATTAGCTACAGCAAAACAAGCAACACCTGCATAAGATGATAAATAACTGTGGAGGCAGGTAAGCTGTCAGGCTGGGTTCGAGTTGAGCAGATAATTAGGTACATATACGGCTGCAAATATGTGCTTAGTGTGGGAGTTGCGGCTAATTACGTACAGTACGCAGTAGTAGGCGCTCATAATAAATCAACGCTCATGGCGACATTGTATGGTAGTGCTATGCTAAGGCTATCAATGGCGGCTTAAATGAACGCTCTAATTCCAGTTATGCTTCTTAGCCAGCACACACATACAGCCAAGCTTAGATGAAATTCTTCGTCACGCCACTATTTACGATGTAATCGTACAAATTTAGTTAAGTAGCTCAAGTGCCCATTTGGCTTGGTTGACTTTAATGGAATTACAGAGCAAGTTGAAAAGGGGCAAGTTAGCTGTAAAGAAGAATACCTTAGTTTAAGTCACATATATGCATCTCTAGATTTGAGAAAAACATTTTTTTTTTCTTCAGCTTCAGACGCACGTGTAGTTCACAGCCATATGTTGAATGGAATTGTGAGTTGACGGCATTGTATAAGTATATACAAATATTTGCATATGTACATATACATAAATATGAAGGTATATCAATGTACACGCATGCATGTGGCTATGTGCATGTGTATGTATAACGCCCACTAACTACGCCTACTAATTACGTTTATAAATATTTAGTGTATAAATTTAATTGTGTGCGTGAGATGGAAAGTGCAGAAAATTACTATGAGCATTCATGTATACTTTCTTCGTGTTTACTACATTTCAACAACAATAACACTCAGCACATTTAACACATTAACAATGACAATAATGGTAGGAAAACAAGGTCATGTACTAAGAAGTAAAGAAGTCTAAGTTGGGGTGAAACCGAACATTAAATACCCAGCGCACTATGGTCCCAAATCAATTTTTTTTGGCAGAAAAGCAAAAAGAAAAAAACAAAAAGTTTCAAATAGCGTATATATTTTCTGAATGGTAACACTCCAATCAATCAAGAGAATATAATAAAAAAAGATAGGAAGTTTAAACACATGCAATTAAATCGCTATCAATAGAGTCTTACAATTACCTTAACAGCAGAGTGTGAAAACGAAATTATAAAGAGGATATATAATGGATATTGAATCCCAATGTAAGTGGTTTAAAAACATTAATTCCGATTTTATATTTATTTTGTCCTTGTCGTTATTGTTGAGTGTTGTGATTATGTGGTTTGAATTCAACATAACCTATATGTTTCGTAGAAAAAATGTTGTATTTGGGCATGAAGTTGCATAAATGTACAAACGTGGAAGTGTTCGCCAAAGTGTGTATTATATGTAGGAACTTAGATCTGGCCAGCATTTTTCAGCAAACTCCCACAATTGTCTTTTATTTTAGCCCAATTTCCGCTTAACCGTACCGAAATACTTTCGTTTTCGCTAAAAAAAAAAAAAAAATTGGCCGTGTTTTTTATATAGTATGTCATAACTACGGTGACCATCCGTCCCGTTTTTTGCAGGACCGTTCTGTTTTTCAGACGTCTGTCCTGCGAAACTTTAATAATAATAATAATTTGGCGCTTACACATATGTTAGTGTTTGGCCGAGCTTCTCCTCCGATTTGTGGCGTGCGCCTTGATGTTGTCACCCAAAGGGGAGGCACCTACAGTTTTATGCCGACTCCGAACGGCGATTGTATTTTTGTGAGAAGCTTTTTAATGGCAGAAGTACCCTCGGAGGTTTGCCATTGCCTGCCGAGGGGTGACCGCTGTTAAGAAAAAACCTTTTTTCTAAACTTTTTTGCGACGTTGACTTTACAAAGCAGAAAAACCTGAAAATGTACTGTTTTTTTAAATTTTCCTGCCTTTGTCCTGCATTTTGTTCGGTATTTAAATGTTTAGCAAACGCTGTTGAACACAGAGTGTATTTTGTATTTTGTAGCCACTTGAAACTTGCACATTAGCCTACCAACATTTAATGGGCTATAAAACTGCGTACCTAAATTTTCCCTAAAAATTTTGATGAAACTTTTTGGTTTTTTTTTTTTTAATTTTTGTAGAAAGTTCGAAATTTGGATTTATATGGTTTTTGTTATATAATGAGCTAAACTTTTGTAAAAAAATTATGCGAATTAAACAAACAAAAGGAAAATGGTCAAAACTGGTCAAAATTTTGAGGTGCTATTATTTTGACATGCACTTCATCCTGTATAGTATTTTTTATATATAAATTGAAAAAACAATAAATACTAACGAAGAAAATGTGATTTATGTTTTAAGTTTAAAATTTGATGAAAAATATTTGTTTTTGTATTATTTTTATGTTACGTAAATATGTGTACATACATATGTATATCATTTGAAAAAACGTCCTGTATTTTCTATTCGCATTTATGGTCACCGTAGTCATAACCAGGGTTAGGATTTTAAGGCACTAAAAACTTGAAAAAAGGCAAAATGGGTTTTGAAAACAGGCAAAAAAAGGCATTTATTTTTCAATTTTGTTATATAGATACGTTTATATACAATGTGCATTTTCAATTAAATAGATTAAAAAATACATACACATGTATGTAGGTTGACTATGATTACTCGCCTGTGCTATCATAGTAGCACAATGCCACTAAGTGCATTTTGAAATTTTCGGACAATAGCCTCTTGCAATTATCGCGTATGAATGAACTAAAGCTCTCCCTCTCTCAAAATCTACAAAGACTAATAGTTCCCAAGTCTAAAACTTCATTTCCTTTATAGCGATATTTTCTGGCGACGACATAGACTTTCCAAAACTCAGACAGTCAAAAATATGTTTCCCCGAATTCTTTTATGTAGCTATGTATTTTCACGGAATTGTAACAAGCGTCCTTAGACATTTTAAATATTCGCAGATATTTGACTTGCAAACACGCACGAATTTAAAAATGTCAAACCGTATCCATTTTGCACACTTACAAGTGAAAAATGTTTTTCTTCTGCCTGGTTAATATCAAAATGGTTTACAGGGTGTTCTTGAACCAGGACATAAAGAAAGCAGAAATTATTAAAATGACTAAAGTTAATAAAATCAGCTTAAAAAGTGGCAAAATGTGCACTTAATTTAATCAATTCAGATCGTTTATTTATCATTTTAATATTTTAAAGAGTTTTGGTCAATAACTCATACACTTCATATAACTTTTTCTGTTGTTTTTTGTCAGAGTATGTTTAAGGTTTTTCATAGATATTGAGTGTAACCCTGTAGTAATGGAAATCAGGTGATCTCAGGTGTTAAGTGTTTCTGGAAACCATCTGATTCTTTTTTCATTTGTAAATATGCACAATTACCTAATCTATAACAAACATCCTCACCGTGTAAGGTGAAGAAGAACAAGCAATCAGCTGAAGAGTCGAATTCCAGTGTTGTAAAACATAAAAGTATTAAAATGAAGAGATAAATGTTAAAAAGGCAAGAAAAAGGCAGTATAATCAAAAAAGGCAAACAAAAGGCAAAATAAAAATGAATGTTTTTGAACTTCGTAGCTGCATTAGTTTATTTTATGCCAAAAAAATTGAATTGGGACCATAGTGCAGCGCACGTATTAAACATCGTTTTTTTCACGATTCTGAAATCTACCGTTACGTGGTAAAGAGGGGCGGATTTTTTCCTATTTGAAAATTTTTCGATAATATGCTCAGTTAAACTAAAAGAAATAATTTAGCTGTGTTTGCTAGAAATAGATAAAGCAGTGTTATGTTAATTTTGTATATTATTCGATATGAATTTCGTACCTGACCATTGGGAGCGCTAAAGTGCGCATCATAAAATTTGATCGGCGGTAAAAAAATATTATCCTAATTATATATATAAGTAATATACGCCCGTTTAAGTAATATACTATCCAAATATCAGGTTCTAAGCGAAGTTTGAAGTTTCAAGACTCTAGCTCATCGGGAAGTTGGTTAAAAATTGGTTGCAAGGTTCGATTACACACAGGTGAAACTTAATAAAAGCTTGGAAAAAAGTCCAACTTCGTAAAGCAATAATTTTTCAAAAAAACCATCAGTCAAAAACTTCTGTCAAAAACTTATGCATAAGAACAACAAAAACTACAACAATATTAAATAATCTAAAGTGGCGAATGTGCACCCGAAGTAAAACGAAAGTCAAGAACAGTTGAAATTTCACGGAAAGTTGGTAGGAATCAGCTGAAAGTTGGCGAATGACGATATGTTTTTGTCTGGACGATTCTTAGTGGATTTTAAATAAATTAAACATAAAATCTTTTTACAAGAGTGATAACCACTATCTGTATGTATTTGATTATTTTTTTCTCAAGTTTTATTGAAACTGGTACTTCATCTATTTCGCTTATTAGTGTTAGTTTTATTATAACAAAATATGTCTTTTTAATATATATTTCTTCCAATTGAAATCAGTTAAGCCTACACCTATGCACATTAGATAAGTTCTACAGGATATAATTAATTTTTGTTTAAGTTTTACTTTGATATTTTGAGCACATTGCATATTTTTTCTATAAAAATAATTCCCAATATTAACAATAAAGTTCATGATGGTAACTTTTAAATCTCCAAAGGATCATAATTATTCCAAATGAATAAATCCCATAAAGTGAATCCCATCCACTTAACTTCTCTCTAGATGTAACAGTACCCAAACAATGGCTATTTAATAATAAAGCATACAATTTAGAAGTAAATTCTATTTGCAATTTTAGCCAATTACCCGAAATGAACTTTTGCGAAAGTAACTAAAAATTACTCTCTTTTACATACAAATAACACAACTTCTGCTAGCGGTTGCCGGTGGCCGGTGGTCGCAACTGCTTGACCAGACGAAGTTGAGCGCTTGGCTTTTGCAAAACTTTTTAAGTCAACTAATGAGCCCAAAAGCTCACTTTGATACAGAGTAATAGAAGTTGTTGCATTCTTTAATACTTTTTTTCATTTTTGCATGCGACCATTGAACAGTTATGGCAGTCAGTGGTTTTGGCTTGGAAAAAATAGGATTTCATAAACAAAAGTAGCAGCAGAGCAACAAATACTAGCAACTCTGAGAAGTAACTAATACGAAAAGCCAATTTTTTCCTTTTTCGCTCGACAAAATTTTATGATAGGGTTTTGGAAATTTTATTGACAAAACGCGCCGCTGCCAGCGTCAGCTTATGGGGAAGTAGTAAGTTGGAAACTGCTGCCTTATTAACAGCAACGTCGGATTTTAGAACACAGTTGTGGCAGTTATAATTTTTTGTTTGCTATTTAGTATAGATGTTATGTTTTAGTTGGCCCTTATGATGTTGCTGAGCTGTTGAGGATTTTGAATTATGAATGAATTTATTTTGTTTTGGCTGTGCGTTTCACTCTGACTACATACAAATCTATTGAGCTGTGTTCTTGATAAAGTGACCTTACATACATATTACGCTTTGTTTTTCGTATGTTTTTATTCCTTCTCCTACAAAGGAAGCTGGACGTTGTCTCTTTGCAAAATGTATTGCTTCTTTTGCTTATGTTTGTAACATTCCGTTTTTTATTTACTTCCGCTTGTTTGTTCAGAGCGGAAAATTAATTCCATCTTAGCTTGTTTCCGTTTATCTTATGAAATAATTTTCATTTGCTGCTGCCGTTGCTGCTGCTTTTTGGGTTGTTTACCACTTTTGTTGTGTTTTCCTTTTTTGTTATTTAGTTGCTTTGTTTATACTCGTATTGTCCTTTTTTGGTACTGAGTTCACATTTCCATCCGGTCATGCTGGAGGCGTCGAATGTGTGTCCACTTAGCTTCTTCATTTACTTAGCTTCCTTAGTAAAGTGAGCTCATTTTCTTGAATAAACATACGATTTTTTTGTATAGGTATGTGACTACTGTTAGTCTTCGACAAAGATATGCAGCTATAAGTGGAGGTGAGATTTTTAACCGAGTTTGTGCGTGTAAATATTTTAAGGAAATTAATTCTGTCTCAAGTGCCATCATTAGTTGTAGACCCAGCAATTTTTCTTAAGTATATATCGATGGCCCCGAGCTACTTTATCTCGACTGGTCGCCGTGCGAAAGGCTATCCTTACTCGTTGAACTATCTCGAATGTGGAATAATTCAGCGCTGTCACACAAACTATTCTAACTTATAAGCGCATCTATTACTTAACGCGAAAATACTTACCAGAATATTACGAAGCGCTTGTTTGGTAAAAAGGTTTAAGTTATAATACTAGGCCGTGAAATCTGGACACATAAGTAGCCTCATATTCATTCCAGATATCTATTATATAAATAGGCAATCGTGTTTCCTTTACGCCTCTTTTACGGCTAAACTATACTTCGTAGGTATAAACAATTATTCATCATTAGAAAGGTATTTTGATGCTGATTTTTAAAATTTCAAATTAGTTTAAAA
>JAPVRG010236491.1:3649-18641 GCA_029783565.1 Rhagoletis cerasi
GTAGCTTTTGAAGTGGAGAGATTGAAGTTTATGCTTCGACGATTAGTTATATGAGGAAACTTACTTAAGAAAATATAATACCTGGAGGAATTTTGTGTTCAGATACACACAAAAAGATTTTCCCTACCGGCGCACAGTGGTTTCAAATCAACGATAGCCCCAAAAAATTCAATGTCTCCGCGCCATTGTACAGGAACTTTATTTTATAAGGAAGGATGGGGACATTTAAAGTCCTGAATCAGTCAAATAGGCAGAATTAGGCAGCTGATTTTACTTCTATCTAGTTGCAAAGAATGTATATAATACTGAAATATAGTGCTCCGTTTGTAGAAGTGCGGTGGTTTTTTTTTCGTAGGTCTCTTAACCCTTTCCTGTTTCCTAAATTTTCTTTTGTTTAACTTTTTTGAGTGTAATAAAGAATATGGTAACCGGAGTAGTTATCTTTTATATTTTGTTTAAGGCTCATATATACATATGTGGAATATAAAAATCCAAAAAGATTGTCAAAATTATTCACATAGCGTTAAAACATATACATACATCAAACTTTCATTAAAATTATTCAAAAATATCTAGTACTAACAACAGAAAACATTCTACGACTTTTCTTGAAGAGCATATAGCATATAGCATACTTTTTAAGAATCCGCTGAAATTATCTAATTAAGGAGAATATGAAAAAATTTGTTTTTAAGTTTTATTTTTTTGAATTTTTTCGTGCACACGCTGGAGATTTGTGTCATGGTTGGGCACTCAGGGATCTAAGTATGTCCCTGCCCCAAGAGGCTGGATTTCCACTAGCGTGAGTATCACCGTGAGTTTAAAAATTCAGTTCATCCATCACATAGTTTGATAGTTCAATCAAACTGTCGGGGATCAGATTAGCACTGCTGCCAAGGTGGTCGCAGTTTTAAAGGGTATTCTTCTCGTCATCCTCGTAATTCGCAAGGCGTACCAATGAAATTCGGGTAAGTCACATAAGCGGATTTTATTCTCTTTTTAATAGAATCATTATTTATTGCGGATATATTCTAAACCTCCTACACCGTAGGCTGTGTAAAATCTTTCTTTGGAGTTTGATAGTATAGCGATACATTCTTTTATTAAATAAAAAAATCGTTCAAAAACAAAACGTTTTTTTTTTAAGGAGAGTCTAACATTAAGAATATAAATGCATTTTGTGAAATACGAAGTTCAGACAGGCAGTTAATCGAGCATTTAGGCACTAATTGAGCTCGATTTACCATACAAAATTTCAATTCTTAATTGCTCGATTAGTGCTTAATGTAGCGCTAATGGAATGCATTTTTTCATGCAACCCTGCTGGGTATGTTTATTTTTGATTTCCTGGTAAATTCGCGGAAACATTTTACCTTAAATGTTCCTAAAAAATAAATATGTATGTTCATATGTATATAGTTAAAAAAATCAGAGGATAACCTCTCCCTTCGATAGCATATCAACTTTTAGACTCACATCAAGCAAATTTGGCTAAAAAAAGACAGAATATTTTCGAACAGTGCGAGATAAAACTGTTATAGTAAAGGTGAATCACTTTCCTCTGATTTCTTCGATCTGAAGTTTTAAAAAGAAATATTCTCTGCCTATCTGGCGCAATAAACTACAGTTTCGTTACTTTGACCACCCTTTTGTATCATTTATATGCCCCTTCACAAAGAGAGGCTACTGGACAAGTTACCCACACCAGAATATGCTATGAAATGTCAATAAAAATGGTGTGCTTGTACCGAATTTACTTTCAAATTAAAGAGAGGTACGATTGCACCAACTTTTCCATCACTTTAGCTAATGGAGCAGCTGACTGTGTGTGAACGTTGGAAACGTTGGCTCAATTAAAAAGGTAATTGACTCTAGTAAACTCCTGTGTGAACATGCTTAAAGGCTTGTTTTTTCATGCATATTTATCTGTGTGTGTATGATATACCCAGGTAAAATAACTGGAGCGACAAATGCGTTGCGGCCTACACACCTTTGTGTATGCAACACATTGAAAGGTTACAGAAACAGACAAGTTAAAGTAGAAAAAAACCATTTCCCTGCTCCTGAAAAATCTAAATAAAGAGCAGGAAAGTGACTACGAAACAAGCAAAGAAACCAGGGAAACTAGAAAGGAAAAAAATAAAGTGACAGCAACACAATTAGATTTAAAAGCAGCAAAAAAGGAAACATTAAAACTGCTGCAGAAAAACGTGAACCATATAAAAGAGGATGTAAAAGTACTAAATTCATTGTACAAGAACAATCAATGGGTGCAAAAGGCGCCAATGAGACTACAAAGCCAAGCCTCCGCCATGCTAACCGTGCGTTGTAGGGGATCTGTTGTCAACGAGTTACCTGCTAAATAAACTTACAATTCAGGCATTCGCATGGGATGCTGTGCGCGCTATTGTGTAAGAGCTGAGCCAATGCGTTGACCAAGGCTATGGTGTGTGTGTGTTCATAAATCAAAACTTGCACCGCAGGTTATATGAAACAAATACACACATGTATGCATACTTAAGCTTTTATATATATATAAGTTACATAAATGTATGTATGATTGTACATTAGGGTGGTCCAAAAATACACAGGAAAATCAACTTTTTGTAACTTTATTGCTGCCACCCCCAGAATTATAGAAAATAGAAAATTAGGAGACCCATACTTTTTCTTATGAGATCGGTTGATATTTAGTACTGCCGCCGGGGCTTTGAAGTTTTCCATATATTTTACATGGCGAAAATAAAAAATTTTTTTTCAAGCACATAAAATAACTAATTCTTGTAGACAAGAGATGAGATTTTCGGTTTTGAAATGGTGTTTAGTAAAAATTTTAAGTTAAATATGCATTATGCTTTTATTGTTTGAAGAAGAAAATTTTGAAGGGTAATATTTTCATTCGATTAGAAAATATTTATTTTTAGCAATTTTAAAGCAAATCTACGAAAAAGGTTATTTTCTTCATATAAAATATATCGTTACCTTAATATAGAAAGGCCCTAACTCATTTTCATTTGGAATTCAGATTCTTCCAAAACCGGTCAGATAACCTACAATCCATCTAATAGTAAAGGAAAAATCAATACTACAGCACTATATTAAATATAGTGTTTCAATAAAATCAGCGTTTCGACGAATTTGGAACTGGAGAACTCTACTTTTTATTAAACTTTCAAACTGTATTTGAGTTAGGGCTTTTGTGAGTTAGGGACATGGAAAGATTCAAAGCCTCGGCGGCACGGGTAAACGGTAACCGATTTCAAAACAAAATGGGTCTCCTTATTTTCGATATTTTTCTACATATATTAACCCTGCATCCTTTTAGATTAATTCAGCGAAAACTTGCGAAAGGAGTACGTTTGCCTGTGTGTATAGTGGAACACTTATAAGTACATACATTCACATATCAAGCGAACCCTTCGTATTGACTTTTCTATATATAGTTAATATATTTGCCCTCTTTTGTTTTGTTCTCCTTTTTCGCTTTGTTCTTGTTCGATTTTTTCTGCTTTTAAACACTTTGCAACTTTCCAAGTACAAAATTAAAAAAAGTGGTTTCCTTCTCCGCCACTTCTGGTGCATATTTTTTCTTTTTTGTATTTCCTCCCGCATTCTTCTTACATGACTTTCCAGCGGTTTTAAATTTGTTACAAAGGCAAAGTCGTTAACGTGCCGTTTGCAGCCGCTGTTGCGGGAGTGTAAATAAGCCTGACAGCGTGATTCTGATAGGTATTTCTTTCAACTATTCTTTGTTATACGAGGGTTTTTGTTTCATTCCATTTAATGCTATTTTAATTAAACTTAGTGGAAAGTGCATAAAACTAAGCTGCCTTTGTTTCGCTGGAAGTAATTTATATTTTTGGCGATAGTCAAACGCGAGAAATTCGAAACCTAATTACGAGTATATTTTAAGAAACTAAATTAAAATTCGAAGCGTAAATGAAATTAAATCCCTTAAAAATTTTGAGATAAAAATGTGTGTTATACGTTTCTCAAGTTCAAAAATAAATTTGTTTGTTAAAATTTTAATTTCATAGCATCTTTATTAACCATAATCAGTTTACCTCGACTGAACTGCATATAACTGGGAACTTCTGTTCTTGGCAAAAAAAAGTTATTGAGTTTTTAGCTTCAAAAAAAAAAAAATTATATTTTGGCCAAATTCTTGTTAATTATGTTAGCTGCCGCTGGGGTGTAGTGGTAAGCAGTGCGCGCTTCCACTTCGCAAGGCCTGGGTTCAAGCCCTGGTCAAAGCAATATCGCAAAAACATGTAGAAAAAAGGTTTTTTCTTAACAGCGGTCGCCCCTCGGCAGGCAATGGCAAACCTCCGAGGGTACTTCTGCCATGAAAAAGCTTCTCATAAAAATACAATCGCCGTTCGGAGTCGGCGTAAAACTGTAGGTCCCTCCCCTTTGTATGACAACGTCAAGGCGCACGCCACAAATCGGAGCAGAAGCTCGGCCAAATACTAACATATTGTGTAAGCGCCAATCGGGTATTATTATTATATTTGCTGGATTGGAGTTGCTTCGGCCGTTTAGTGTGAAAAGCGAAAAAAATTAAATTTTCCTTTTTTCCTCCTACGCGCTTCAACGCTCTAGCATCTTCGTCATTTAGTCATTTTAAATTTTCCTTCAGTGAAGGATGGGAAAAGGAAAATTTAAAAATTTTCACTTTTCACACTAAACGGCCGAAACAGCTCCAACCCAGCGAAGAAAAAGAATTTTTATTGCACTGTCTAGTATGCAAACGCTGTATTTGGAAAAAAATAAAGGAAGACCCAACAAATTCTGAATTTAATGCAATTAATCTGTAATTGAAAGCAAAAGTCTACGCAACGATTCGAATCTATAACACCGTGCGACAGTCAATAATACACACAAAGATGTCAGTATACTTGTGAAACAAGAGGCCAAGTTAAGTAAAACTGCGTTTTTATTTTTCATCTGTGACGTCAGAATTTTTTTAAGGACTTCGAAATTTCATGAATATCATTAATTACATTTTTTTAATTCAGTGCAATGCACAATAACAGTATGGGCATCACATAAAAGATAAAATTCTGTAAATTGTAAATACGTATTAAAAATGTCATTTTAAAATTTGATCCTTGTATATCCTTGAAAATTGGCAATATTTATTTTTGAAAAAAATATATGTTTAAGTCTAATATATACACGACCACATCCTCGAATTTCCTTCTTCCAACTTTATTAGCTTAAAAAATAAAAATAATTAAAAAGGCATTTTCAGTACCCATTATTACTTCTTGTGAACTAAAAACTTTAATATTTTTTAAATTTTTTAGAACTTTCTCTTTTATTTAGCCGCCATATTGTTATTTCAGAATGCACACAATTTTTAAAATAGTTTTTTGAATTAATCATATCATTGGAAAGTCCTTAAACTATATTGAGCCCATAGCTTCGTGAGTATATTGATTGTTTCGTTTGTTTTGACATTTTTTAGTTTTCGTCGCACGGTGTAGTATAAAACGCAAATAGGAGATTTAATGAATGACTTCTAGCTTATTCAATATCTTGCAGTCTTAGAATAAACACCGTCTGTTCGTTTCTTATTTTAAGTGTTACTCAATGCAAGACCTAGTTCATTTTTGAAAACTCTCTCCAACTAAGCGCAATTAACAAAATGCTAGTTTAATAACTCAGTGAGAGGGGAGACCAGTATGTTTGCATGTATGTATTTATATAAAAAAAAAATATTTATTGGATCAAAAAGTAGTGGGTAGGCACTGTGGCCAATGGTTATCAGCTTTTACCACCCCTGCATGGTTGCTAGCCATGCAGAGCCCGCAAAATGTTCCGGAAGTATTTTCCTAAGTGATTTACCTTGGAACGAGCTCCCGTCATCCCTTGTCAACGCCGAAACCGGGTTGTCTAAATATTTAGTCTAATACCCAAGCTGCAATCAGGGTCCTGGGCTCACTCATGGTGGGATCAAAGCTTGAGGGCAAATGCCAGGCCACAGAAATGGTGCACGAAATTGCGTGGCATTTTAGCTGACAGAGAAAACCCTCCATGAGTTTTTCTCATCTATAAAAAAGAGAGTGGGGATTGTATGTAAAAAAATAGATGCCCTCCAGAAATTAGACAAACATTAAGCAAGGCAAAAGAGCGCCACATAAAATTGTAAAATTTCTATAAGATATCTGTCTTAGCTTATAAAAGTGCTTAGAATTTTCCCAGCTAACTTTTTACTTTCCGATGTTGCGTCATTTCTAGTTATCGAAAAATAAGTATGAAGTTTTTTGTATTTTTTTGAATTCAAATAACTGTCCTTTACCTCTTAAAGTATTATTTAAGTCATATACAATATACATATGAATAAATATTAAATTATGAATCAATGAGGGCCTGTAGAGTTTATATGTAGTCGATTACTTTAATTGAAGCAATCAAAATGCACTTCTAGCAATCAAAGGTTTCTTTGGGTTTGCGTCATATCCTTGAAAGTATTTTACAGCTTATAGAAACGTAATATTTGCACATCAAAGGGAAGCATATTCATACTGAAAGTAAAATGTTGATTAGTTTGCGTACTACATAGCGTATACGTAACTAAATGTTTATTTCACGTTATTCACATGGAAATATGTATATCTAAACACGAACCACTCGAAGTTGAATATAAGTTAAATTAAAATCTAAAATGAAATACATTCTGAAGATGGAAGCGCTTCGTTTGCAAACTTCTGCATCACTAAGTTATAATGTAACCCTTAACCGAAAGATTCAAAAACTTTTCGTACTCGATTAAGCAGCCATAAACAAGAGTTCGTAAATAATCAAAACTTCGGTTATATAGATATTCGAACACAAGTGCCGCATTTCAAGCAAATCACCGTTAGCTACTTGCTTTAATAGCATTTGCCTTTCCAATGCCAACGCTAACGCCAGCGACATAGCCTGGAAAGGCGACAATGACAATGACATTGCAACGTTTAAATTACTGAGCTTTCGATGCCAAATTCGCTTTTGCGAATTTCTGCTTATGCAGGTATATACTGCCTTTAGTGACGTAAGCTTTCAAGCGGAACAAAGGATTAAGAGTAGCAAAGTGCTGCCAGTAGCAAATTTCCAAAGCTAACAAACACAAATATTTGCTACCTCGCAAATCATATAAACAATTGCAGTTGAGGTAGTGTTAGTGCGAGCGCATATTTACACACTCTAGCAAGTGTGTTTGCCAAGCGTTCGCTTGCAATTTTCGGCACACCTGCAACGCGTAAATGTGGAAATGTTGAAAATGTGTGGGTCATAACCAGCGCCACATAGCAAATGAAAAGCAAATACAAAGAAAGTTAACCGAACATAAATATGAACGTGCAAGTACATAGAGTGCGATAATGAGAAATTCTTGCGGTTGGCAATAAATTTTGGTCCATAAAAATAAGCTGGTGGAATTTTTATTGTAAGGTTTGAAATATTTGTGATAATGGGGGAACACGTGATTTTATGTTGTGAAATGTAAGTGATTCAAATTCTAACTGATTCGAAGAAACATTTTGTGGGCATGGATTTGATATCAGCTTAAATAAATCTACAGGACGAGACGACGGTTTCCAAAATAAGACTTGTCAAAAATTTTGTCGAACCGTGTTACTTGTAACGACTAAAGTGTATACATAGATTTTTTTGTTATGATCACTAACCTGGTGCTTTTCCGGCTTGAGCCGAGTTATATGGTAGAAGACTATCCGCCACTGATATAGCATAAAACTCAGCTTGGAAGAAGTTGCAGCCGAAAAGACTTACTGACCTGCAGATTATTTGAGCAGAGAGCGGCGCCGGCTCCTTTTTCCATCTTTAAACCATCAAAGTAGATGACTAAAGTTGGAAACTTTAGAGCACTGAAAAAAAATTGTGATGAGGTATAGCAAAATCCTATAGAATTTTGACTTCCATTTTGGTTGAGCCCGAATTTTATGTAAAATTACCTCTTTTTTTTTAAGATGTAGGCGATTCCCAGCCCCCTTTGTAATACATTCCCTGAGACTGGATTTAATTAGTTAAATGTATGGGTATAACAAACAATAAAGACTGCAAACTGAAAGTTTTTTTGCATCGCTAAAGAGAGTCTCTTACCCAGCATATTCAAGATACCTTCGGCTTCTTTAATGAATGCAAAAAGTGTCTTGGTAGACGAATTCTTTCACCATTGGAGCTTTAACATACATTAGTGTTTGTCTAGCTAAGACCGGACAGTCACAAAGAACGTTTTCCGAAGTTTTATCATCCTCAAAGCAGACTTGGCATACTCACTCTCTGATAACACCTTTTTGGTGCATATGAAATCGCGTAAGGTTGTGACCCCTCAGGTATCCAGAGAGTAAGCTGATGCCATTTCTATTTAGTAGAATAACGTCCCATCTTCTAAAAGGGTAGCCTAAAAGCCTAGCAAGTCTATGGCCCGCCAACGTTCCCCAATACATATTGCGTGCAGAGTGTACCCACTCAGTAATTATGGCTCTCCAAGAGAACCAAATGAGACCACAAAATGGTTCCGATACTAAAAATTCAGTTAAGGATCCTTATCGTGAAAACTCGTCGACGAATTTAATGCCTTCAATACCACAGTGGGCTGGTACCCTACACATTAGAGCGTCTCGACTTACAGGAGAAATAAAAAAGTTCGCCGTGTACCCCCTCATATGAAGTATTTTTGAAAAACATTTAAAAAAATAATAAAATATTTTTTTTTGGACCAACCTAGTGGTCGTCCAATTATATTTTTCTTCATATCTTCGGCATTTATAGTCGGAAGTTCATTGAGCTCATGTGCTCCATTGTCGTTCTTACCCACCAGATCTCAGTTGCTACCACCCTAGTGTACCGCCCTAATGACAGTAAATTAAAGACCGTTAAAAATCATCAATCTTTTGCTGAAATAAAACCCATTTTATTTGTGTTGGAAAACCTACTTTTTGTTGTTGTTTTTTTGGTTTTTTTTATGGAGTACCTGAGGTCAATGAACTTAGGTAGGAAAACCCCCTCTTCGAAACAAAAAAATTGGTGTATCACACTTTAAAATCCGACTATAAATGCCGAAGATATGAAGAAAAATGTAATTGGGCGACCGCTAGGCCTACCCTATAGGGTTGTCCAAAAAAAAAATTTTCAAAAACACTTCATATGAGGGGGTGTACGGCGAACTTTTTTTTCGATACGTTCTACTACACATGGTTACCGTAGTTTTAGATTCCAAAACTTGAATCGGGTCAAAGCAGTCTTTAATAAGTCCGGATTTCATTATCCTGTTTGAGAGAGCCCGCATGGCTACCTTTCTATCTGAAAAAATAACTAGAATGGTATCCTTCAAAACCTTTTGAAGGCTTTATTTGGGACAGGTTACGATTGCTAATACTTCCACCTGGAACACAGTGGCCCATACGCTTATGGGAATTGAAATTTTCGTTCCGGATACAAAGGTATCTGCACTTACTCTGTCCGTCATTCTTGAACCATCTCTGTATCTGTGTACATATAAGGCATTAATGGTAGGGAGTCCATTTACCCAATATTCATGACCAAGGAATTTCACTTGAAAATGTTTGCCAAAGCCCACATTTTTAGTTATCGAATCAGGAGTTTCGCATACTTCAAATCCCAGCATTTTCCTAAGAATGCATGCACAAAGCTTCATTGTATACGTAGTATGGAAAGATGGATAGACAGTCGAAATTGCAGCTCCCTCGTGGTTGCTGTTTCCTGAATATAATTTTGAAGAGGAGTCCACCCGAGGAGCGATTCTAGAGCCGCAATTGAGCATGTTTTTATTGAACCAAAAAAAAAGTTACCACCATGAAAAATGGTAAAATTTTGGGAAGCTTGACTGTACCAACACATACTGAAAATTTCAAGATGTACTAGCGGTTTTCATTTCTTTCAAGTTATGTCATTTTAAAAGCTTATTTTAACCCTCTTTTTGGTTATGCAAGAATTATCGATTTCTGTAACCATACTTGTTTGTCTGCTTGAAAGTCTTATTCTAAAATAACCCGGGTTTTTATATGTAGGTCGAAAGTTGAACTTCCTTTAACTATTCGATATCAGGAAGAGCTTGCTTATATTAATATTGCTACGTATACATTCTCCAACCACGTTTCCTTTATACCTTCCACATTTTCAAGTGTTGAAATATACTTAACTACAAAGGTGTTTGCTCGCTATTTGCCATAAAAAGATACACCATGCATTGACAGCTGCTAATATATTTGCTGGTGAACAAACAAATACATTTTCGTGAATAATCCTTCTGACCAAAGCAAATATTTGGCTTAATAATCGGTAACAGCAGCAGCACGATGGTGGAGAATTGTGGTTTTGTGCATGGTCGCTGTGGTCGCTGTGTGTTTATTTTTCGCTGTTGCTACGGATATTATGCTAGTCATGAATTGAAACATAAATACGACAAGCTAGAGCAAATACTAACACCTTCATTTATGTATACAAAAATTTATTTATATAATATAAGAAAACAAATACGTTTTTGCGTTTGCCGACACTTCCAGATAATCGAATGTAAGTAAGTTCTGGACCGAAATTGTCAAGCTGAATTGTTGGAATCATTAGAATAGGAAAAAATAATGCTGATATTGAGTTTATTGGGCCTGGAAAAATTGATAGATTCTTTTTTGGAGATAATTTGGATAATCTTAGATTTGAAAAAGTTGTAAGGTTTCATATTATTAATCCATACTTTTTTTGGCAGTATTATACCTCTTTTCGGATTCCAAAAATGGACACTGCTGTTTTATCCAAAATACTGCATTTATACCAGGGTACGAAAATAAACCGTACAAAACAATACCCATTTGCTCATCGAATATCATATCATTTATTGTTTTGTATAGTTTTGTACAGATGATGACATTTTGTTTCGGTTTTGTACAGAACTTTTGAAGTAATAAACGAAACGAAATAGTGACGTACAATAAAGTTTTTTTTTCATGCACTGGCAGGGTACACAAATAAACCGTACAAAGTAATACCCAATTGCTCATCGACTGTCTTATCATTTATAGTTTTGTACAGTTTCGTACAGATGATGATGTTTTTTATTTTGTACCGAAATTTTGAAGTAATAAACGAAACGAAATAGTAACGTACAATAAAGTTTATTTTCGTGCACTGATTTATACGAAAAAATAATTTTTTTTTTGTTACCTAAATTTTTTAATTCGTTGAAACAAAATAATATAAGCTAAGAGGGACTCGTTCGTGGAAACACGCTACAAAAATGCATGTAATTGATTATGCGAAAAAAATAGGGACACAAAATTTTGACCAATTGTGACTAATTTTCTTTTTTTTTTAATGTTTATTAATTTTTTATTAAAGACTAGCTCATTATATAATACTTAAACACCATTTAAATCTACGTTTAAAACTTTGTAGAAAAATTCAGCAAATTTTCACAACAAACTTTAAGTACGCAGTTTTGTAGCCCGTTAAATTCTAGTATAATGAAGTGAAAGTTTCAAGAGGCTAAAAATTTGCGTTGAATTTTGATATTTTTTTGGCGACGGTATTATTAATTCTTTTCAACAAAAAAAAAAAATTTCGAACATATAGATGTATAGAAGAAAATGAGTGATACCGTCAGCAAAAAAAAATTTCAAAAATCAGCGGTATTTGGTGGACACTTCAAATTAGAAAATTGTTTATGCAACTTTGTTGAATTTTTCTAGTTTTTTAGAAATTTTGGATTTACATGACTCGTTAGACCGTATCAATAGGTACAACACATATCAACAGGAGTTCAGGTCCGGCGTCCGCCGTCTCTGCCAAAGATGAAGCCAAATCTCTTATGACTCCTCACTCTGCAAAGCCTATGGGGTGAAGAGGCAGGAGGATTCTGGGAAATGCCTTTGTATGAAGTATTTCAGAGTATCGTAGTTGTTGTAAGTGAAGATGCGAATTTTGCTCCTTGGGAATCCTATACAATTTAAAGGCTGTCAAGAGGCCTTGGACAGAGTCTGAGTTGACGCACATTGGTTACTTGAGGAGTCCCCTTTGGAGCATCTGTTACATTTTTTATTGTCAATAAGAGCAGAACTGTATGTACTTCCGCCACTGATGTGATCGGTGATCCCAGAGCGTTATTTCAACTCAACTGTTACTTGTTTATCCCAAATAGCTTTTCAAATTGAACTGCCACAGATAGTAAAATCTAGTATCTCTCTTCCTACAGCGGTACTACATGTAGATTTACAATCCTTATTTGCGAAATCTATATTATTTTAAATAAGGTATTCTAAAAGATACTTTTTTCATTGATCATGTTGCTGCGCTACTGCAAATGGTCGACATTGGAATCGGAGCCGATAATAAATTGTTCGCTTACACAACTAAAAAGTCTGACTACATTGTTGATGAACTTTTGTTGATGGTATGGATAGATAGAATGCCTTACGTCGAAACTTTGACGACAGCAGATGCGAGATCCCTGAAAGAAAGGAGTAAAACTCTTTCGTGGCTCTTTTGCTTTCGTTGCATTTCTCAGCAGCAGCTTTAGGTGCCCAATTCTGTTAGAGACTTTGCCCTTCACTGGTATTAAATAGTTTGATTATCGGCGCGTGATCGATGAGCAAGATTAAGCTGTACACTTGTCAGCCTGTGTGAAACATTCCAGCCAGCAGTCGAGATTGGATTCTGGCTGTAATTGTAGTCAGAACTTTTTCGTGCTGAGCTGGAAGGAGAGGAAGTAACCCTGAATAATTTGGGTTTGAGCGAAATCACTTTTCCCTTAGAGGTTGACGTCAATTGACGACATTTTGAAATCTGTCCACAGAAGTCTCAATCGCGATGTCCTTTATCGCTTTCTGCAATAATAAAAGTCCCTCTGCTAATAACAGTTTGTTGACAGGATCAAATGCTACAACTTTCAAATGATCGGCGAAACTTTATTGGTAATTTTAGTAGCCCATTCACTAGACTTGCCATTATTTAGGGCATTTTTAAAAATTCTCCTTTCCCTGAAGTTAAAATAAACGAAGCCAGAAAAAGCGTCCAATTCAACTGCCTACACCATTGTGTTAACCTTTTTAAGCCCTGAAGCGTCAGAGAAAACCCTAATGATTTCAGGTGTTTCCATGCTATCCGATTTGGATCCTGAAGACGATCCTGATTCTAGCCGTGTAGTCGCTGCACCCAACGAAGGTCAAGCAGTATCCAAATCTCTTGTGAAGATGATAGATAGAGGAACCCTATCCTCTGAGATTTTATGTTAAATTTTTTCTCCATTAACGTACCCAATGGCTCCGTCAGAGTAAGCTGAGTGCACCCCACTGGCTGCATAGACTGCCGGTTAGAGCTTCGCTGTGCAGGAAAAGTTCAAGATTAATGATTTCTAGGCATCATAAGCTCTTTTGAAGGTTTTTTATTTTAAATAGAGCTCATGTTAAAGTGCATCGCAGTAGTCGCGTTCAAAGAGTATGTCTAGCTAGACCAATATTCAATCGGTATACAAAGTTCGCATACTAGCGACCATGTACCCACCTGCCCATGCATCCCTCGGAATGTGCCGTTCCATCTTGGAGTTTGTGGTGATTTGTCGGGGGAGGAAAGATGTCTGTCAATGGCCTAATTGTATACACTTTACTTATTTAATATTAATATACATATATTCTTTGTAGCGAAAGTGTGCACCCACGATGGAACCCACAAGTCATATCTCCCTTCCGGGATGTATTCACCGAAAACAGATCTATGTACAATTGATTATTGTTGAATTGCCTAAAGCAAATGTTCGCTTTATGTGATCAATAACTTTCAGCCTAAAACTACATATCTCCATTGTGTGCATAAATTATATGTATGGAGCTTCTAGGGTGCTAATATTTCTACAAAATATCATAGACATATATTTACATAACTATTCGTATATGTAGCTTTGTATGGATATTTATTTATTTGGTACACACATGTTTTATAAAAATTTTATGTATTAGCGCATTTGGGATCCAATTTGTTTTCATTGCTATGTATATGCTTTGCCTTCAACACACTCATATACTTACTTATAAGTTTGTACATATGATATTTCATTTGACCATAAAAGTATAATCACGCTACCGCCCTTTGGCGTCAACAATAACAACTACAAAATGTTCGTGCATACAAATTTTTGCTACATGCCAGTGTTTCACCACCATGAAATCTCATTTTTTTTCTTCTTGTTTTCACACGACGCAGGCGTTGTGTGACTTGAATATTAAGAAAACTTTTCACTACCGCATTACCGACATGTGTCTCCTGCTTCTGCAAGTAAGTGGTTTTCACACAACTAAACGTAAGTACTACATACTTACATGTATAGTGGTGGTCAAAGCATATTAAAAAAAAAACGATTATTTTAAAAAAACTGGCCAATACCAGCTTTGAGGTAGAAACTGTGCTTCTTTTGATAGCTTTTTTTTTTTGAGATTTATAACGCTATCTGTTATTAGGAAAAATAGAAAAAGAAACAGAGTCTAATCGGTAGAAATTATAGCTGCTATTTCAAGGATCACCACATCTCCTCATCAGACTTCTTTTTTCTAGACTTCAGCAGGAATCGAACCCGCAACATCGATGTGATTATTTTGGTTCAGTTTATTAGCTATGTGTGGCAAAATTTCAATTTCAATTTCAATTTCAATTTGTTCAGTCTATGACATGGTATATCTTACAGACTAGAGGTATAAAATTTTTTCTTAGAACTAATGTATAAGTAAAAATAACTCCCGTAAAAGGGCAGTAAAAACTAACGATACAGAGCTTCTATGGCTGATTTAAAAATAGATCTTGGTGATGAAAAGTCAATAAATAATTTATTAGAGATTTTGTTGAATTCCAAAAGTGCTCTAAATATTGGTGCATGAGAAAAATAATTAGCAGTGAACATTTGGAGATAAAATGGATTTTGAGAACGAAGAGCTTTACTGGGTATATTAAAACTAATCAGCCCGAGAAGTTCAGAACAGTCAAT
>JAPVRG010236496.1:0-15535 GCA_029783565.1 Rhagoletis cerasi
TGGTTTTTGTTGTCAATGCTTGTCATTTGATTACCATTTTTTGCTGCGTCGGAGTGTCGCACAGTGTTTCGCCCCTAACAAACTAGGTGGACAAAAGTCAAGTTTAAAAATTCAAAAGTAGGTATTGGGCTACCAATAACAACACCTCAAAACACGGGTTTCTAATACTTATTTCTATCTGATACACTCCACCACGGAACACCATGCTAAGTAAGTAGGCATAAATTAATAAATATTAATTTTATTGAAAAAAAAATCAGTCGATCGTGTCGCGATAGTCTCTCCACATTTCAAGTAAATAAAATTGTTAAAATTAAAATTTTGTGTAACATTATTTCTAAAGGTAAGTGCTAATTTTTTTTATATAATATGAATTTCGTGTGATAGTAGAGAAAAATAATGTAACGTTCTCTATATAAACGAAATTTGTCTGCGTTTTGAAACTTTCGTGGAGCGGAAATAATATGTACCCGCTTGTAGGTAGGTATGTAGGTAGCTGATAGTGGTTTCCCCAGATAAGGGACGCACTTGAACAATCAAGAGATTGTACCTTGTGATACCACGAGAACTGAACGAAGACTATGAAATTTGTCGGCGAAGCGCCGTGAGCCCATTACGTAATTACGAATGCGGCTAATTTCAATACCTGATAGCACTTCAGGGTTAGGCAGTCAGGGTTAGAAAGTGTTGAGATGTCGCTGTTCCCTACTCGATGATATGAGTTCAAGGCTCATCAGCCACGCAGTTTCCCGCAATTTCACTGTTGCCCGGCACCCAAATGAGTCCGACGCGGTTGATAGCGAGGTAATTGTACCCGGTAATTTTTTTACATATAATAGCTCTATTATTCCTTTCTATAATTGGATATGTTTTACATTCCACAAGCGACCACAACTATGTTTATTATTTTTCTTTTTAAGGAGCACTATTTTTCGAAAGTTTTTTAAAAATGTTATAACTTAACAGTATACCTTTATGAAATTTATGACCCCATGGGAGACGAGTAACGAGCAGTCCTGAATTGTATATCCTCCTATTGCAAAGTCCTTTGAAAATCCTTGAAAGGACTTCGAATTAGAACTTATATTATATACTCAGCTTCGTCGAGAGATTAAAGAACACTTTTTTGATTTCTATTTCTTTCGCTTATGTTTGGAAATTACATAAAACTTTATCGGAAAATTTTTGTTGGAAACAACTAGGGATGCATCGGCATTGTTCGTCATATTTTTATTATTAAAATGAGGTTAATGACTCCCTCCTCGAGACAAAAACATTGGTGTATCACACTTTAAAATCCGACTATAAATGCCGAAGATATGAAGAAAAATGTAATTGGGCGACTACTAGGGTTGTCCAAACAAAAATTTATTCTTTTTTTAAATCCTTCAAAAACACTTCATTTGAGGGGGTGTACGGCGAACTTTTTTTATTTCGCCTGTAAGACGAGATGCTCTAATATACTTGTTTGTTTCTTAAAAAATGCAAAAGTATACTAATTTATGTTTTTCCCATTTTTGGCGAGTTCAAAGCTTAGGTAAACGTTTGCATAAATAAATAACTCACATGTAGATGGAAAATGTAGCTTTCCGAATTTCAACAACCGAAAATTTCAGGGACCGTAGCGGTTTTGATCTTTATAATAAAAATCATAATTTAACCGTAAAAATCTGATTTCTTGTTTTCGATCAAATTTAATCGTTATTTTATGATTTTTTTTTCGAACAAAACATAATCGTTATTTTTTATTTTTATTTTTTCGATCAAAAAATAATCGTTATTTTTTATTTTTATTTTTTCGATCATAAAAGATTTAAAGCGGTCACAAAAAGCAGTCTCCGTTATAACGGTTAAGAATGAACGAAAAAATAAAAATTCAAAATAAAGATTTTTTTTGATCAAAAAAATAAAAATCATGAAATAAGGATTATTTTTTTGGTCGAAAAATAAAAATCATGATATTTAACGATTATTTTCGGTAGCTGGAAAATTTTGCAAAATTCGCAATAAAGCGCAATAATGCGCAATGAAGAGCCAATCTGAAAAAACGGTTGGTATAACGGAAATCAGCATCCAAGATATACTCCAAAAATATCCGTAAATAATTTTGTGCACTTAGCTTGTTCTGCACGGCACACTGTGTGTCGCTAAAAAATTTGTATTGCTTTTACTATTTCTTTTAAGAGTTAACCAGTTGTCATTTCTACCTTTGATTGTTGCTGTTTCAGAAGTTTTAAATTATATAATTTGCAACTGTATATAACTATATGTAGGTTTGTGTTTCGTTTGATAACTGTACTAGATATATTCGCACATGTATGTACATGTGTATGTACATACCATGCAGTGAGAATCCGAACCAGTCAGTAAAAATACCAGTTCATTAACTAGTTTGAGCTAAAGCGATGGCCTACTAGCTCGACAATTTCGAACAATATATGCGATCAGCGACTTCTGTCATTGAATTTTTTTTTTGAATTTAAAAAAATCTGGCCTTTGCATGTAAAAAAATTTAAAGTAAAATTTTTTTTAATTTTAATTATATTTTTTTAAATTTACATGCTGTGAAAATCCATGAAAAGGTCCAATTTTTTTAATTTTAAAAGAATTTTAAAATTTCAAAAACGGTGACACTTTTACCTCAAAAATTTTAGCTTGTCAGGGAGCTCACCCCCCACCTACCTTCTCCTCAAGTTTGGCAGGTTACTTCTGTGATACCCTGTATATAAAAAAAACGTTCCGCTACAGAGGATTCGAACTCAGATCTCTGGATTGGTACGATAATGCCTTGCTCTTTGGCCATTGCGACTGTTGGAGCGCCGCGAGCAAAATTACATACTTAATGCTTTCACAGAGTATGAAGCGGCAGACTATTCCGTCAACTAGTATGGCGCTACTGATATTTCTACTGGTAGGTGCTAATGCTGGAGCGGACAATTAACATATCGTAGTACACCGCCATGTTAAAAATACCAGTCGCTAACATTGAAAAGGTTAGAACATGAATTAGTTGGGCTGAATCGCAAACTGGTAGCATTCTAGTTAATTACTAGTATCTTTCCCTGCCGGGTATATATTCGTATACATGCGTACATTCGCTTTTAATACCCGTGCCAGCGTGCTGCTTCTTGTGAGACACGCGAATTTTCGGCTATTCAGATTCCCACTGTACTACTTCCGTTTCTTGTTGCTGCCAACTTGACTGTGTAGAAATTTTACTTTTCTTTCATTTAACGGTTAATTTGCCTTAATTAACTATAATTAGCTTCCTTTCTTTTTTCCAGTACATTTTCGTCTATTTCTGTTACTATTCTAATTTTTGTAATTTATTTTTTATTTTTGCTGCTTAAGATAATCCAGCAGACATTTGGTCTTAATTTTCTAATAAGGGCAAGAACGCGAAACCAAAGAAAATCAAACTCGATCTGCAGATGAGAAGAATAATTTAAAATTAAGTGCAGTGATGGGCATACTTAAACAGTTTTGTATTTAAACTATTTGTTTATATAGTAATGGCATTATTCATAAAAAATTAAATAGATTTAAAAAGCTTTATAAATTGACGTTTTCATAAATTTTTCAATTTATAAACCCTTTCAAAGCTTTTTTATTTTTTATGAATAAGGCCATTAGTATACATTTACTTAGTATTTAGAGATGTCTAAATATGTCCTAAAGTGAAAAAACAGGCTTTTTAGGAGTTGCTTAATACTAGAATAGAAATAAAGTACTTAGGTGATGCTATATACTAAATACGTAATTAATTAATTAAGCATTCGTGGGTCCTAAGTACTGAAAAAATTAGCTATTAGCTAGATTTTTAAATACGAAACTGTTCAGGAACAGAAAGAAAAATCTGTAATTATTGCCTTTTTTATCTAAGTAATTTTCGGGATTTTTCAAAACTTTTCAAGATTTTTTACCGATTTTTCACGATTTTTCTTCGTGATGTATTTTTCGATATGGTTTTAAGAACTTTCGGTATTATTTGGGACTTTTTTAATTTTTTCGGTACTTTTCGAGCTTCTTCGTGTTGTATTTTTAGGCATTTTTTCCGGACTTATGGAAATTCTTTCAAGATTTTCAGGACTTCCCGGGACTACTTTTGCATACAGTATTTAGTGAGACCATAAAACAAGTAATTGCATTTACTCAACCCTTTCTGCGACAGAGTTTTATTTCCGCTCTGCCAGTACTTTTTTCACATCTATTTCCAAAATTTTATAATAATATTAAAAAAAATATGTTCTGCATACTTAAAAAATCATTAAGTCCTTTCATTATCCTCGGACATACGGTTGTTTGAACACAACAAATAAATAGACCTTTAATTTTTTATTATTACTATTATTATTATTATTATTCTTATTCTTATTATTATTATTTGAAAGACGAGTGATAACTCAAACGCTTACATTATAAGAGGAGCACTAGCGTCCAGGGCCTTCGGCTCGTTTTAGTTTTTTATTATCATTTACATATATGATAAAGTTATTTTTTTATTTTGTTTCTTTTTGCTGGAAAAGTATTCGTTTATAGTAGTGAGTAGAGCATTTAAAGCTAATTGCATTGTTGGAAGCCGAGCAAACATAATTTGTTCTTGTTTCTTTTTGTAGCAAAGTGCACCGTACGCAACGACGTCGAGAGGCGCCTTTTATTGGTAAATGATCGCCTATATTCAAGAGTGCTGTACGTGAGCATTTAGATGGTCTTCCCCCGGCCCGACAAGTCTTAAGCTTTTTGTATTTAGTTCCTTCCGAAATCATGGACTCAGCTAATGGGACTGTAAACTGTATCAACGGTTTTTTTTTGCGGCTGAGATTGTTATGTACAATTCAAGCATTAACAGTTGCAATCATCAAAATTTTGAAAAAATACTTTCTCCACCATTTCGAAGATTTTCGGTTGATCTGGTATACCGTTGATTTCTGGTCGGCCAAGTCTACGCCGCTCATTATAGGATTGTACTCCACAATAGCTTTTCTTTCTAATGTCCTTCTGTTTTCTGTCAACATCTGTTAGTATCGGTTTGTGGCAATTAGCCACAACAAGTGCTTCCTTGGAATCCATCCAGCATGTGGCCATTATACCATCGCAGCTTATTTTGAACTGGCTTTGCCCATGTTCTAGCTGCGACTCGAATTCCGGTGTTCCCTTTCGATTTCGCATATATGTTGCAACGACAGGAAACGGAATGGATTTCATCAATGTTATTGATGTGAAAAATCTATCGAATGCAATAGCCACTTCTTTATCACGGATAGTACCGCAACCAAATTTACGTCTTTTGTGAGGTTAGTCCATGTGGCAACGGCAGGTGCTTCATTCGCGTCATTTTCGCATGACTGCTCTTCCTCATCCATATTTGCATTTATGTCATCGGCAGCTTCTTCTTCGTCGTCCGATTCAGAATAGAAAACATTGCTTTCATCTTCGGTAGTAGTGGATTCAAGCGATGGCTCATAGTTGCTCTCAGATGGGTTAAAATCTTCATCATCAGAGCTTTATACCGTATATCTTCCCCCTCTTCCATTCCACCTAGTCCCAGTAGTCGCGAAAGGCTTAAAGTATAGAAATACGATTATAATCGGTATTTAGTGACATCCGTACGTAGGTAGTACTTCATTATTTACTATAACACAAATACCTAAATACTTTTACACTTAGTAATTTAGTAAACACAGTTTCGTTTATCCTTCATTTAGTGAGCTTTGAAGGATTACAAGTTTGATATCTGATTCGATCGGTGATCGGGCGCCAGCTGGCAGACAAATAAGCAGTCGTTAGTCTTTCAGACTGTTGCAGTTTTTTTTTTCCAAGCAGAGATATCTGCAGTTAATGAGGCTGGCGACAACCAGACGAAAGGCGGAACTTTTGAAAATATGCGCTCGGATTAAATTCAGTTTGGGTGTTCACACCTGCTTGGTTAAAAATTATTATTCTCTAGTGTATTTTGTTTTTGTAATCAGAGTAAAAAATATAACCACATAACGAGATAACCTGATAACCAGGCTGGCATAACTTCTGAACAAAACTGTCGCAACTAATTGGAAGATAACACTAGTTTACACGAAAAATTAACCTCTTTAAAAAAGTATTTTCTAGGCTCACTTTGGGTTGCTGAATATGAAAACAAACCCCAATTTTTTTTTCAAAGAAGCGTTTTCAGATTTTTTCGAAAAACGTGTTTTTTGGTACCTTTCGCAGTTATTTGTCAATATCCTTTGAAAAAATCATATAATCGAATCGAGCAACCTACCGTTCGAAAGGTATTGATACGCTCTTTGCAAAAATATATAACTTGTGCAGGTTTAAATAAAAATTATTACTGTTACTAGCGACAATAATCTAAAAAATTGGAATTTTCAATCATTTTTGAAAATTACACATTTTTAGATGCTTATTTTTAATTACAAAATTTTTTTTTTAATTTTTGTTTTTAAATGTAAGTAAAAGATAAATCATTGCAGTAAATTCTGAGTCTAAGATGGTCCAAATCGGCTAAGAAATGTAGATGTTATGGAGCACTGAGTAAAAGGTTCTAACTTTATATTTTTCACAAAATCACACTTTTGGTCGGAAATTAAATTTTTTTATTTTTTTTTATTTTTTAATTTTTTTCTTACTCCTAGATGCGAATTCGAGAATACTCTACCCAACACAAACTAAAAAATTCAAGGGGAAAAGCTTATTTTCGACCAAAAGTGTGATTTCGTGAAAAATATAAAGTTATAACTTTTGCTCAGTGCTCCATAACATCTACATTTCTTATCCGATTTGGATCATCTTAGACTCAAAATTTACTGCAATGATATATCTTTTACTTAAATTTGAAAAAAAAAAATAAAAAAAAGTTTTTGTAATTAAAAATAAGCATCTAAAAATGTGTAATTTTAAAAAATTAATGAAAATTCCAATTTTTTCGATTTTGGTCGCTAGTAACAGTAATAATTATTATTTAAACCTGCACAAGTTATATATTTTTGCAAAGGGCGTATCAATACCTTTCGAACGGTAGGTTGCTCGCTTCGATTATGTGATGTTTTCAAAGGATATTGACAAATAACTGCGAAGGGTACCAATAACACGTTTTTCGAAAAAATCTCGAAAACGCTTCTTTGAAAAAAAGAATGGATTGTGTTTTCGTGTTCAGTGAGCCAAAATTAGCTTAGAAAACATTTTTTTTCTTAGGTTAACGCAATTACGTCAAAACTAGTCGACTAGTGTAATTCATCATATACTTATTCCCAAAGGCTGAAATTTCAACACCATAACTCGTATATTCTAAACAAACTTGAGAAGTTCATTTAAACTGAAATCTTAAACCGTGGAAACTTTGCTTCTGATAATGTTTTTAATATTATATTTATTTGCCATTAAAGATGTTGTTTTTTATAATTGCTGCTAAATGATTTTTTTCTTTTGTGTTGCCACTACACATTTACTACAAATTGCTGTTGTGCTTATCGTCATTGCAATTTTACTTTTTGGCGTTGAAGCATCAACCGAATCTTGTTGTTTCTTTTGTTTTTGTTGCTGTTGTTCTAGTCTAGTTGCGGCAGCAACGGAAATTCTGTTGTTAGTTGTGCCACAGTTAGTTGCTGTTTTTGCTTTATACGCGCTCTTTGCTGCTGTTTATGAAGCATTGTTGTAGAAAACTTTCTCCTTTCGCTGATTTTTTCAATTTTATTTTCTCAAAATATGTACATTAGTAGTAAAAAAATAGAAAAATAAATAATTAATTTTGTTGCTGGGTGCTGCATTAGTTGCTAAGCACCTTTTTTGACTAATCCTATGCCATTTTTTTAAATAATCTGTTTGTTGCTCACACCTTTTTGCTGTTGCGCTAGTTTATTTGTGCTATGGTAATTTTCTATTTTTTTAATTCTTTAAATTTTGAAAGAAAGGTACTCATACCTATTGAACTCATTCTCGATAAAAAATTCCAGACAACACCAGTCTGTGATCGATCAAACCAACCTATGTTTAAGTTTGTTCGAAAAAATACTTTTTCTGTGCAAAAATTTCAAACCGCTAACATGGAAAACCTAAAAATGACTCTGTTTGAAAAAATCATGTTACTTTTTTCTTAATAATATTAGCAATAGATTGGCGCTTACACATATGTTAGTGTTTGGCTGAGCTCCTCCTCTATTTCTCGTTGCAAATTGATTGATATGCACACTCTAACCGGTGGAAGGACAATATCTAGGCTTATGTTTGTACATGATATTCTGGGTGGAATTATTGACCGCCCTGTATTACTACGATTCATAAAACTGAACATTCCTCTTAGATCTTTAAGGCCGAGTGAACTTTTCTCAATTGAATTTTATAAAACCAAATATTCGCAAAATGAGCCTTTTTCTGGGATGTTAAATGAACTCAATGCATTACTGAATAGATGTAAAGATATAGATGTGTTCCCCAGACGCTGTTCTTTTAAGTTGGCTTTGCGGTAAAATTATATTGAATCTTAAGTTAAATGTTATCTAGTCTGTAAGGTTCTGTAAAACCATAGACTTGAAATAAATAAATAAATAAATAAATAAAATTTCTCGAAAGATGTCGAAATGTAAATCTATCGGATAAAAAAAATTTAATGAAGTTTAACGAGTTATCGACGGTTATCAAAATATATTGAAACTTATGGGTAGCCATGGAAGTTTATCGATAGGCATCGATTGTTATCGCCACTTATCAAAACTCAGTAACAAAATCGATCGAGAGTTTTCGAAATATATCCATATTCGGGTATCAACATTTATCGAAACTTATCTTAGCTATCGGAATGGATTTCATATCATTTAAAGCATTATAATCCTGACTCATCCATTATCTATGGATACGATATTTATTTCTATTGTACTCTTAGTGTAGTTACCGAAAAGGATAGCACAATGTAGAAATGCATCTATAGTTATCGGATTTAATCAACAATTACTATAATGTATCTATACCACATAGAAAAAAGTTAGCTGAATCATCGAAAATAAATTTTGCAAGGAAGAAAACCAGAAAACCTTAAAAAGAAAATTACCAAAAATCAACGGTATCCCTAGCTACTTCAAACTTGCACTTTATTTTACTAAAACTCAATGGGCTACAAAACATCCTGCTCAATTTTTTTGTAAAAATGTTGTAAAAAAGTTAGAATTTTTAATGAAAATTTGAATAATTTTTTGCAAAATGTTTGAAACTCTGATTTAAGTGAGTTTCGTTGTGAATTGACCTATGATTCTATAAAAATAAATAAAATTAATTAACTGAGGCACAACAGAATCAAGTCGGGTAAAATAAGTGGTGGTATTGTTTTGGCATGAACTGTATATTCCATCACATTTCAAATTTTCAGGGCTTACTAATAAAAACACAATGAAAAAATTAAAAATATTTCGTTGAAATCTTGTATCTCTCATCTCTTATTAATTTTTATAGGTACATCCAGGCCCGTCTAAAGGTGTGGGGGTCGGGGTGTTTTCTCCCGGGCCCGGAGTTTTCAGGGGGCCGAAGTTTTCCGAAAATTAATTTGGAAGATAAAAATATTTTGCCAAGTGGATAAATTTGATTGAAAAATTAGATAACAAAAAGTTTTTTGGGGGATTTGCTCTTGGCGGCCCTGGGTACGTCACATCCTCCAAAGTCGGTAAATTATTCCAATAACAGTTCACCAAATACGCGCGTGGCGAAGTCTCGCGCAACCAAGTCCAGCTAGTGTATATATAAAATTGTATCTGATATTTATCACAATTTTCAATGGACATATTACTTTGCAGTAAAACAGCATGTATTTGAATGTTTGAGTGGGTGACTAGTTTTCGAATGAGTTTTGTTCGCGAATCGAACTATACATACGAGTACATTACTGAGGATTGATATTCAATCACGTATATACCAGAAAACAGGGACGGAAAATAATCAAAATTTTTTAAATTTGAACCAAAAAAATCAACGGGTTGTAATCGTCGTAAAACAATTTTAACTCTACTCACGTATTAGGTTTCGTGCGTCCTACTGTAATTTACAATGATTTTTATTTTTCGAGTTTAACCATTAAAGATTAAAAATAATAATTAATATTTGAGTTTTATTTTTTTGCTTAAAGATAATAATTATTACTTGATTTTTATTTTTTCGATCAAAATTAATGATTATTTTATGATTTTTATTTTTCGCTCAAAGATAATAATTATTATTGAGTTTTATTTTTTCACTTAAGAATAATGATCATTCAAAAAACTCAAAAACTAAACTGTCATCATTTCCGACGTATCTTCCTCAGAGGTAGCCACACCCTAATAAAGGGAATAAGTTGTAAAATTTTAAGGTCAAACTTTCAGTTGCTTTCCTCTGTATGGCCTTTTAAGTTTTATAAATAATCATTAATTTTAAGTAGAAAAAAATAAAACTCAATAATAATCATTATCTCTGAGCGAAAAAATAAAAGTCAAAAAATGATCATAAATGTGTTATCGAAAAAATAAAAATCAAGTACCTAATAATTATTATCTTTGAGCGAAAAATAAAACTCAAATATTAATTATTATTTTTGAGCGATAAGGTTAAAAATTATAAAATAATGATTAAATTCCGATTTAAATTAGTTTACTCATAATGATTACCGTCCCTGCCAGAAAATGAAAGAAAGCTATTGGAACTAAAAGCTAGTAAATTAAGTTTCATCTAAATTACTGTTTTATAATTTAGACCTACCTCTTCCTCAAGTTAAATAAAACGACAATTTCCACAAGTGAATGTTAAGTTGAGAAAAAATTTGGAAATTTAATCTTTCTCAAGCTCTCCTCAACATATTCTGAAAATAATAATTTGCTGGAAAAGTTTTAATTTTGATACTTTTGTGGTACTTTCTGCTCTATACCTCAGCCCCATTATAAAACTAACATACATAAGCCTCGCATTTTTATTAAAAAATATTTCTTTTACCAAATGTGCTTGAGCTTTACATTTTATACTCGTGGTCTTGCAATAATTGTGCCTTCACTCATACATACGTATATTAATGAATCTCTAAAATCACATTTTCTTCTATTTTTCAATTATAGCAACATGCATTTCACCATAATTTACCACTTCAGATTAATGATTGTGCCGAAACAAAAGACTTAAGAAGCAAACTTGATGCATACAAAGTGCGAGCAACGCATAAAACTTTTCGGTTACCCAAACGGCATAGACGAAACTCGTAAAAAATCCAAACACGATGGCACACATGCGCGATGCTTAAAAGCATACGCAAGCGTTTTCACTTTTTAAATAATTTTCAAGTAAAAAGCAATTAAAAAGAAAAAAGATTCGAAGATCAAGAAAAAGGCAGTGCGTGAGTAAGTTTTTGTAGAACTTAAAGAGAAAAGGGTGAAATGTTAAAGATTAAGTAAACCAACCAAGCGTTGGAAAGGTGAGGTTTAAAGAGAAATGGGAGAAGATCAAAGGGGAGATAAAATAAAAGAAGCAGCAGTATGTACTTACAAAACTAGAGACGCCTACAGACGAAACATTATTAAGAATTGCGCTGATTCAAAGCTTTAAAAAGAGCTACACAATTTCACAAAGAAATAAAAAAGTTGTGAAACAAAAGAATTTCCGAATTTCTGTTAGTTAGAAGCTGTGCGAAGAAGCGGCCAGAAGCAATATCTGCAGTAGGTAGAGAAAAGAAACCAAATCTACTGCCAGTTAAGATCCAAAGTCTCGACAAATTTGGGCCAAAATTAAAAGCGGAGAATACAAAAAAAAAAAAAAAGCGGAACATCAAGGTGAGCGGAAAGGCAGGCGATGAATCAAAGGTAAGTGAAGATTTTGTGAAAGAGGTGTGTGCATATATACACAAAGCGCGTGGATGTGAGTGTGTGAATTTGGGAGAAAGAATTTCCCGCAGTGACCCAATTACATATTTACCGAACAAAGAATGAAGAACAGCGAACAGAAACTAACACACGCTCACCTATTTAGTTACTTAGGCAAAAAGCATTAAAAAAATCACTGCACAGATGTGACTACAGCGACGTAACGGCGAACGCCAATGAAAGCGAAGCACTGACTGCGGGCAATTTTTTTTTTTTCAATTTTGGTTGTTAATTGAACGCAAACACACACACACAGACACAATTGGAAATAAATACTTTAGGTAATAGGTACACAAACGAAGCATGGAAGAAATATATAACCAAAAAAGTTGGATGAGATTGACATAAACGTAGAAGGTAAAAATCATGCACGCAACACTCAGCAAAAGCAAAGCAGCAACAAGAGCAGGCAACAATCAACAGTCCACCGAAAACTTTGTATGACAAATAAATAAAAATAGGCAGCACTTGAAATCAGTAAAGAAATACAAATAATAAATACGCAAAATTGGAAATAAAATAAAATTAAAATGTGTGCAAGTTACTGTTATTGCACAGACAATCGAAAGTTTTTGTTTAACTATTCGGCTTCTTTTCATGCAATTTTTTTGCCGCCTGCATAGACCAGGTAAGTACATAGGTGTGAGTGGATATCAACACCCTCAATCTGGTTACTAATCAGCACGCAATCAGCAAGTAATCATAATGAGACTTGTTTGCTGTAAAAGTTGGATGAAATAAATGTCGGAAATTATAATTTCGTTGTCATGACTTTTTCTTAATGATCACTTTAAAAAGGTTTCGCAAGATTTTTGATGAGTATTTTCTTACCTAAAAAATTTTGGAAATCCATCTAAACCTGTTGGAGATTTTTGTTGCCAATATTTATACAAATGCGGCCTTGCCTTATTAAAGGTGACAAAAATATCAATTTCCTGCTCAATATTAAAAGTTAACCCCTTTTAACTATGACTAGATGACTAACCATGATGGGGTTCACTTTTTTCTTTCTAAAATGTAAAGAAATATGGGGTACAGAGCATTGTGTATCTTACCTGTATAACTTTTATTCTATAGTTGTTGAGAAATGATTGTATGCAGATACCGATTACTCAAAGTTGGAAAAATGACTTGGCGTGGATTTCTAATCGGAGGAGATTAGGCAATAATATCGACTGCCTGATGACTGCAACGAATTTCAAGCGGAAATGTTTGCATTGAAAATGTCAGAATTTGCTCCTCCAGAATTTGCTCCTACACTATTTATTTAAGTTTTGAGAACGAGCATTTTCTGTTCAGCTTCTAAAATTTATATTACAGTTTTTGATAGGCACATTTTCAAATCGTTTTTGAAAACGATCGTTTGATAATTGAAAATGCGCATGTTCAATAAAAATTTTGAAATGTTAATTTATTGGTTTAAAATCATTATAACAATAGTAATTTGGCGCTTATACTTTTGCTAAGTGTTTGGCGGAGCTGCTTCCCCAATTTGTGGCGTGTGTCTTGATATTGTTATACAAATGGAGGGACCTACAATTTTATGCCGCCTCAATAATCAACAGTCTCCAAAAGGAATGATAATAAATAGAAATGCAATTTTAAAGGCTAAATTGTGATTTTTAATATAAAGCTATTAGCTGTTACGACGTCTGGTTTGTACAATATCGTTGTTTCTTTGGGTAAAATTGAAATATATTTTGCTATTCTATATTGGAGACGCTGTGGAACAAAATTGATGATTTATTGTTAGTATGCAAACCAGAACTACAAATATCAACTCATTGGCTTAAAATATTTAGTAAAGGAGCATATCTTGCAAAAATAAAAGACCATTTTCTGGTTCGAATTTCGAATATAAGACCAAAATGTTTTTAAATAAACAAAAAATTTATAATAAAATTTGAAGAATTTTAGCACGAAATGTCACAATCGGCTTAATTGTCAGATGGTTAATATGGCGACAAAAAATTGACAATGAAACTACCTTCTTTTTTGTATTATGTGCTGAATAATCCAACGATGGCTAATCAGCATATCCAAACTGAAAACATGAACCCAAGTTTAGTTATAATTTTTTTGGGGTGGGGGGCAATATATTTACCGGTCTTTGATTTCACAACTACTTAGCCCAGTAAAATTAGACGTTTTTTTTTTAAATTTGTAACAGCTATTTTTTGATGCAGTTTTCTTCTATTTGACACGTAGATCCACAGTCTTGCCCCTAAATTTCATTTGGCAACATTCCGCCATCTTGGATTTTAGTTTTTTTGGGGTTTTTGCGATTTGCAAGCTTATTTTGCCTTTTTCGTAAAAAATGGTTAAATACAAATTTATAGACAATTTAATTTCCCACATTTGCTATATAGAAGGTTTTTACAAAAAAACACTTTTTATTGTAAATAATTAGCAAAAACTGCGAATAAATTTTACATTGTCACGGTTTTCGCCATTTTTCGACAATTTCTGTTGAAAATACATATGTAGCATATTGGAATTCCAAAGTTGTACAGAATTTCATTCTCCACAACTTTTATACGTACATTTTTTTGTACGACGCTAGATCACGACCGGGAACGTGCGAAACATAGCGATGTAAGGTAAGCGGCGTAAAATTCATATCCATATAACGTCAACCGGTTCACTACGATGGTCAAAGCTTTTTTTGTGCGACGCGTAGATCACGACCGGGAACCCGATAAACATAGCAATTCACGGGATGCGCCGTAAACTTACTTACACACTACCGCCGAGGTCGAGTTGACGAAGGTGTTCAAAATTGTATTATAAAAATTATGGAGAATAAAATCCTCTACAGCTTTGGCACTTAAATATGGGCATTCCCACCAGAAGGTCTACCGCGAACGAAAAATAAAATGTTTGTAAAATAAAGCTTTTATCTTACATTATATAAGAGAAAATATCCAATCGTCATTATTCGAAAGAGTTAACAGTGTTCCAAAGTTACAGCGGTAATAAAAATTTCAGGAAATTTTAGCATAGGTCTTTCTTACTATTTCTCTATTTTTATTGCATTTTATCCTAAATAATCTTATAACTGTAAACGAGTTATTCTTGTATATTTGTATATTTGTATATCCACTACTATCTCAGGAACGACTTAACCGATTTGGATGAAATTTGGTATATGGGTAGTATGCTTTATTTTAAGATTTTCTAGGTTGGTGTTGCCACTTGGGGTGGTTCACAGGGTTGCCAGCTATATCAATTTTTTTTTAAATATTAAGTAATATATGGCAATATGGGTATCAAATGAAAGGTATTTTAGGCCGTATACCAACCAAAGTATTTTCGAGTAGGGTTGCCACCTGACCGCATTTTATTTATTCCTTCAGATATCGACCTCTATCTCGGGAACGACTTAACCGATTGGGATGAAATTTTGTGTGGGTAGTATGCTTTGTTCTAAGATTTTCTACTTTGGTGTTGCCACTTGGGGTGGTTCACAGGGTTGCCACCTATATCAATTTTTTTTTAAATATTAAGCAATATATGGCAGTATGGGTATCAAATGAAAGGTATTTTAGGCCGTATACCAACCGAAGTATTCTCGAGTAGGGTTGTCACCTAGGGTTGCCACCTGACCGCATTTTATTTATTCCTTCAGATATCGACCACTATCTCGGGAACGGCTAAACCGATTTCGATGAAAT
>JAPVRG010236505.1:3611-15141 GCA_029783565.1 Rhagoletis cerasi
TTTTAAAAAGTCATTGCTTGTTTATTACTTGGGCCCTTGAAAATGTTCGGTTCGGCTTCGGTTCGGCTTCGGCCGAAATTGGCCGAAGTTCGGTTCGGTTCGGTTCGGCCTTAAAAATCGAGGTTCGGTCGTTCTCTAGTAATTACCAAAATGTAGTCGCTTAATATTGCATACTTCTGAGCACACTACTTTCTTACTAAACAACTAAGCGATTGCCAAATTGGGAGCAGCTCAAAACTTACACGAATCCATATTTCGGTGAAATCTCTGTCATGACATGTTGCATACATTAGGGAGTTATTGCATATTCAAACTTATCGAAAGCTTCATTTTCGCCCGAAATCGTTCACTTTTCACTTTTCGCTTATGTGTATTCTCTACGGGCGGATGGAAAAATTTCGGACTTTTAACTTTCTTAGCTTTCTATAATCTCCTGTGTTACTATTCCATTCATATTAATTTCTTATTACAAATAAAAAACTTACGCTATCGTAGTTAGGTGAGCATAAAAATTAATAAATAAAAACCTTAGTGGGTTATTAGTGGTTCAGTACGCTGTGTGGCATTCCTTTCTCTTCTCATACAAACTAAGTATTTGGAAATTTTCGCTACCCTCTCTTCTTTAGTAGCGGCATATAGCCCTTGTAGTGTGACTCCGCGTACATATAGCACACCCTCTTCAAAAGAGACACAACTCAAAATTACCCGTTTGCCATAAAACGCAAAAAACTATTTCCAAGCACACGTTAATCATATGGGCAAGGAAGGCTTTACATTAGATTTTTTTAACAAATTAAAATAAAATATTGTTGCAGCTTTTGCTGAAAGGTAAATAAAAGATCTGTGAGCACTTTTAGCGCATTATTTCAAAAATGAAAAAAAATTTGAGTTGTGACTCTTTTGAAGATGGTGAGCGATATGTATGAACATCCTTTGCAGTTGCCTTGTTTGCTTTTTTTAATGTCCTTGATTCATGCCCCGCCCACAGCTATCACTTTGCCATAATGTGTTGCACGCATGAACATTAATTTTTTGTGATTGCATTTTTATGGCTTCATGTTTACCATTTTTGTGGCTTTTCCTTTTTCCTTTTGCTTTGTCGTTTGTCTTGAGCTTTGTCATTTATTGTCCTTGCTGCTGGGTGTGCGTGCATACATATACATTTTTCTGCCCGTTAATGCTTATCATTGTCTACGCATGTGTTGCTTGTCCTCAACGTGTGGGAGTTGTTACTTTAAGCTACATTGCATAAATTTCGTTTGTCTTGCGATTCATCTTTGGGTGACTTAGCTGCTCTCTGATTTAAGCTGCTCATGGTCAAATTTATTCAACTTCTCGCTGAATTTTTGTCCAATTTGTCTCGCCGCTAAGTATGCTCTTAAGGCACTACCCCAAATTTATCTGCGTGATTTTGGTTTTTATTTCTTTTATGTACTTTTGTGTTTGTATTTTTTTTTTATTGTGGACGAAATTAGCATATCACTGAAATGTTTTTTATGGTCTATTATCGCCTTTAGCTATATTTTATTTAAATGCTTTGATAAAGAAAATCACATATTTGGGTTGCCACAAAAAATGTCTTTTGCCTTTCAACGTTAGGTTAGACGCACTATTTTTTCCCCATCTCTTGCTTCGTTGCCTGATTTATTCGAGCACATTTTCAAGTTCAATACAATCTGTTCCTCTACTTTTTTATCACACTCATTTGCCACTGTATTTTCTACTATGTATTTACTGTTTCTATATCGCTTATTCATACTCACGAATTGCTGTTTTTTCTCACTCTCCAGCCTATAAATTTTTTAGCATTTCCGCTTCTTGGGGCACACTTTTGACATCTACGATAAATTGAAATAATTAGCAAACTTTTCCGTTTAGAATTTTTTGTATGTACTATGTGCGGCTGCATCGAATGCCAATGAAAAGCACAAGTTTTTGGTGCTCTTTTGAGCTCCGTAATATGGGCGAAATATTGCATTTCGTAAGTTATTTTTACCGCAAAGCTATCGATTCGTTTAAGATTAGCGTTCGCGCGTGACAAAGTCTAAATTAGTTTAGCAAAGTTTTTGAAAAATATATACTATGTAAAAGTTAGAGTTCGTTAAAGTGATAAAGTGCTTTACAAGCGCCATAAAGTGCGCGAAAGAATCGGCTGAAAGTATGCGCTAAAGAAAGTACAGCATAAAGCAGGACATCAAGAGGAAATAAAACTGTAATTGAGGTTTTCAACTATTGCATACTTTTGGGCTGCTTAACTCAATTCAATATTATGTTTATTTACGTCCATATTTAAACACAATCATTGCGTCATTGACACTGTTGTCATAACCAAGACGCCCAAAAATATGCCGTAAAAATACTTAATTTAAAGCGTTAAAAAAACGCACAGTAAATTTAAAAATGTGTATACAGCGCTACCCGGAAGTCGTTTTTGAATAATTTGGTTACATGGCACGATGTCCAAAACTTAACCGTTTTCGAGATTTTCGATTTTAAAGATTATTTAAAAAAATTTTTTTTGCTTGTACGTCCACTTTTTTTAATGCTAGTTCAAAGGTCCGATTTTTTCTGTTTTTAGTTTAATAGTGTGTCAGTTAATAAAAATCATCAATCAAACTTGAACCAAGCCCTGACAGTTAAAAATGGCCACTTGCTCAAATTTTGAATTTTCGATATTTCTAATGCTCGTATCTATACTTTTTTTGGCAGTATAATACTTCTTTTTGGATTCCTAAAATGGATGGAATGGAATGGAATTTTGGGTGGCCGGAAAAACCAAAAACAAATTTTTCCAAGCACTCAGGCAGTGTTGCTCATTGTACTTAATGCCAAGAGATAGGATTTAGAGGAAATGGATATGTAGGTGGGGGTGGGAGTTCATTGCTCCTCTGCAAACTTACCAGACTCCTTTATGAATTTTAGCAGTTTGTTGAGGGAAACAGAATTTACATCGTCCATTCTCAGTACATTCAACCCAAAAATATACTATCTGGGTCTGGCGGAGGCCGGGCAGCGGCAGAGAAAATGTTCTGTACTATCCTCGTCCTCCAAACACGATGTATGTACACAGTGGATCGTCGGTGATGCCGATGGTGACTATGTATGAAGAAATTTTGCTACCACCCTGTCAGGCCTTTTCAGGAAACACTTGGTTACTGCTGTTTTTCCAAAATACTGCATTTATACTTTTTTTGCTACCTAAATTTTATAATTCACAAAAGTAGTATATATTTTTCATTCGTTGATACAAACCGATAGAAGCTAACAGGGAGTCGTTCGTGGAAACGCGCTATAAAAATGCATATACATGCAGTCATGTGAAAAAATAGGGACACCACATTTTGACCAGTTTTGACTAATTTTCTTTTGTTTGTTTAATGTTTATTAATTCCTTATTAAAATCTACTTCATTATACGATACTTACAGCTGGGTACCCATTTCCGAAATCAGAAAAATTTTTCGATTTACTTTTCAAACCGCATAATTGCGCGCTCTCACAATCGTATATCGCAAAATTTTCGCGGTTAGTGGATTGAAAAGTAAATGACGTAGCACACCTAAAATGTTTCTGCTGAAGAATAGCCGATTTGATTCAGTTCATAAATCGATTAACTTTGCCAACTAATCGGTAGGTAATAGCAGAAACAAAGTAAAGAATGCAGCTTATCGATAACAAAAAGTTGCGAATTCTGGAACACCCAAAAATAAAAACGTACAATTTTTACGAAAACGCAAAACGCAAAAGTAATTGAAAATGGGAGCTCGGCTGTTAAACACCATATAAATCCACGTTTAAAACTTTATAGAAAAATTCAAAAAATTGTCACAACAACAACAAACTGGAAGTACGCAGTTTGGTAGCCCAGTACAATAAAACAGAAGTTTCAAGAAGCTAAAATTTCGCGTTGATTTTTAATAATTTTTTTGGCGACGGTTATTAATTTCTTCCAACCAAAAAAAAAAATAAAAAGTTTTGAACATAGTAACTACGTTTGGAAGATAATGCGTGATACCGTCAGTAAAAAAACTTCAAAAATCAAGGGTATTTTGTGGACACTTCAAACAAGAAAACTGGAGCTGTACAACTTTGTTGAATTTTTCTAATTTTTATATAAATTTAGATATTTGGATTTACATAGCTTTTGTTAGACCGTGAGAGGGGAGACCAGTATGTTTGCATGTACATATGTGTTTATGTATATAAAAAAAAAAATATTTATTCAAGCAAAAATGGTGGGTAGGCACTGTGGCCAATGGCAATCTTCAATTACCACCTCTGAATGGTTGTAAGCCAAGCACAAGCAACAACTGAAAAAAACTCTGGAAGCATTAGACTAGGCCGAGCGTACTTTAAACTGCCATCATATTATAACTTAAGAAAGTTTTATTACATGGCAGTTGAGAAGTGCATGTGTAATAATTTCATAAATATGATGAAGGAAATTTTTGCACATGCAGCATAACATAGCTTGCAATTAGGCGCTTGGTGTTAGCAATCGCGCCTAAACACCGTAATATACAGTTTTTTGTTCGAAAAGAGATGCGAGCGTTAGATATTTCACTAGGTGCTTCTTACTCCACATCATTTAAAAAAATTTTATTGCAAATTATTTTAAAAGCTAGTATGTCTTTTCTTAGCTATCCAAAAAGATATATCACTCAAATTAAATAAGTAACTCGTAGGCGGATTGCGGCCTCAATTCGTGGAGGGCAAAATTTCATAAGGACTAAACTTTAAAAATATGTGACTAAAACAAAAAACTTAACAATTTAAGTTTTGTTATTCATGATAATTCGTTCTCGACATGGCCGCCCCTTATTTGTTTTTTTTTTAGTTTTGGACATTTTGCTATATAGCCAAATTAATCAGAAATTACGTATACAAATGACTTTTCCGGTAATTTCGTTTCTTAAAAATATAATAAATTTATTGTGGCATAATTACGGGCGCCCTATAAATGACGATAGTGTATCCGTGGTAACGTAATTATTAAAATTTGCTCCTCTCCAAATCAAACATTTTCCTCCTGCAAATCCCACAATTCAGTTCACCGCACTATTAACCTTAATTACAGCATCAATATTTTACGATTCAATTTTTGATTACACAATCTAATGGCAATATTAAACGAAAGCAAAATGCAAAACAAGCCGAACTTATACGAATCGAAATTCTCGCTGTCATCAAAGTCCGTATAACAGTTCTCCAAATCGTATAGCGCACTAATTAAATTCCACCTCGTCCTTCTCGTTTGCGTTAGTCATTAAAGCAGCCCAAACAGTCTGTCAGTTTTTCAGTAAGTTAATAGGTGCAGTTATAAGTAGTCATTTCATTTTCTTTTTATTCTTCATTATAACCGCTACCGCTCCACTCCAACAACCAATCTGTGTTTGCTTCTGTTTATGTTCTTTTACTTGCCTAAATATCCTTTTAAGTTTGTTGGCACAATAAAATTAACTTTTAATTAAGAATAAATGCGCTCCTAAATGTAATGGCAAACTGTTAAAGTAAATAACAGCCCATCGTCCACCACTTCCAAGTACACAGTATGGCAAGAGTAGAAAGAAAACAAGAAAAAAAACAGAGGCACTAAGGAAAAATCAAATAAAAATCCTTCAAGTATGTAAGTATATATGTATTATAGGTATGACAAAGTGAATTTCCTTTTTAATACAAATACAAGTTTACTAAGTATACTCGAGAAATGAGGTCAATACGACTTCAGGTGTTTACCTTGTGGTCGAGTTTCAACAATGTTACTCGTATTCGGCTGCTGTTGTTGTTAACTTGTTTTTGTTGAGTGTGATTGTTAGCGGCAAGTGTCAATAGCGTTCTTGGTGGTTGTTGCATTGTTAGTGCTTTCGTTACGGAATTTGTTTTACGAAAAATTGGACTCTCATCGTAGGCATGACGCTTATTCTTTTGATTTGAAATACATATACATATGTACGTACTTTTAACCATCTTAATTAGATTGAAATGCAGCTGGTGAGATTATTACAAATAAAAATTCAGAAGCGGGACTGCTTTGTAATACATATTATTCTTTCGTCTTTTATGTACTTTTATTTAACTAAGAAAACTTGTTTAGCTGAGGTAGAGCGCGAGGTCAGGGTTAGGGTATATATCGAGTTGGAGGAGTAGAGAAGATTGGGATTACCTTTTGTTGCGTGTATTTATGTGTCGAAATCAATGAGCCCATATGGATTGTAGGTACACATGAAGACAACTAAGCACTTTATAAGCCTGATATGAGAAGGCGAGAGAGAGAGAGAGAGATTTGCCTGCAGGCCATTTATTAATTGGGGGACTCCATTGGAAGAGTCATGCTCTAGCTGCCGTAGTTCTTCATTCAGTAAAAAATGGCAATAATTGTCAGTAGAGATTTAAAGATGTATGCGCTGGCGTGACGTTACAAAAAACAGGGGGTCTACTCTGTATTTCGATTCGAAAGGCGACACGGACTAATACAAATACATAGTGTCAAGTATCCGAATCCGAATGATTTGCCTTTCGAATCGCAATACAGAGCTGACCCCCAGAAGTGGGTTTTGACTTGGGTTACAAAATTGCAAAACTCTGCGAATTGTTTATATGAAACTTTTTATACTAATATTTGAAATATTTAGGTTAATTTTCCAAGTTTTTAAATTCGAAAATCTTTACTTTTTTTATCAGCCGAAGTATCTGACGTGACGTAACATGCCGCTACGTTATTTAAATTTCCATTGAGAAGTGTTTTGTTAAGATCGTTTTTAAACGAACTTTTAACGCACATAAAACATGAATTTTATGTCGAATATATTTTTAATTTTGATTTCAGCGCCACCTAGCGGTCCTATTTTATGCAAAACTATGTCTTACTAAGTTTCAACTACATATGCTAAATTTGAACCGAATCGGCCCATAAATACGGCTTTTCAAAATATCTCGACCTTGGTGCCACCTAGCGAGACCGTTTTTCGCAAAAATGTTCCTGCTTAAATAACCAGTATATATTGTAAAAAAACAGCGAAATTCGCCCATAAATACCTTATACCCGTTTCCCACGGCACCGTGAATTACTTTGTTCGCTCTCCCAATGACTATCATGAATTACCCCATTCACACGGCCACATTCTTAATTCGATTTGCCAGTCATTGTTGCTTTTTTTTTATTTTTTTATGCATTTTCCTACTTTTCTTTGTTTTGAGTTTTTCTATTCTCTTTTGCTCTGACAGCTGAGTTCGATAAATTTCTGATTAAAATTAGAGACGGCAGCGATTTGTTCGTAATTCGTATGTTAATTGAATCTGAATTACTTACAAATGAGGTAATTCGCTCGCACAGTTTTGTATGGCGAAATACGTAATTCGTGAAGTAATTGGAGCGCGGATTACGATTGGAAGAGCGAACTACGTAATTGGGGTGCCGTGAGGAAGCCATATTAGATATATCACTTTTTCGCGGTGGACTTTCTTATTCCTTTATCTTTTTCCGTTTTTTTACTTTTTCTATTAGTTTTATTCCCCCACTTATTTTCTTATATCTCTACTTGTTGTCATTCTAATTTCATACTTGTCAAAGTGCCATTCAATTGAAATTACATGTTGACGGAAATAATATTGAACCATTTAATGCATTGTATACAACTAACACCTATCACCACCAATTTTATTTTTCCACAATTACACTCTCTTGTTCTTCTAAACTTCATTTCGTTTGTTTTCTTGCATTATTTTTTCCATATACCTCTTTCTCTTCCTTTTATTAAGTACCTTACACAATTACGTCTAATGCATGTTGGTCTGCTATTTGATATGATATGATAGGATGTGATGTGTGCTTTTAGGCGCCCATGCTGTTTAAAGGTCGTAGTGTATGCATTTATTTTAGGTGTCGATTTACTGGCGTTAACAAGCCTTACATGTATGTACATGACCGTCGCCTCATATAACAAGAGTAACACAATTTGATGAAGTGTGAGAGGGAGGGTCAAGGAACGGTAGAAAAACTTAATTGCACAGCAAATAAAATTTTTAATTGTTTGGTTGCCTGTAGCTTGTTATAGTAATACCGATAGATCATATCCTTAATTTTTGGTTCAATTTTCTTCGTCCTCCACATTTGCTAACACATCACAGGCTATATTTGTGCCTGTGTGTATGAGAAGTACTTAGTATTTAACAAAAAGTCACATCTAACGAAACGAGGTCACATTAAATGCGTTCGTGTTGTCACAAATGTTTTACTTATTTGTTTACTGAACGATGTCATTAGGCTAGGCTTTTCATTAGAGATTTTTTTGGCATGTACCATATTTGCATTAGACTGGATCACAAAAACGCTTGTAATTAACCCGCCTACTTGAAAAGAAATTTGAAGTAATAAATAGGATTTTTCGTTTTTACCAAGTAAATACTAAAAACAGCTAAAATTGACTTTTGTTCATAGCTTTATTTAATTAGTAACCCGTAAAACCATTTATTCTAATTTCTATGCTTCTGAATTCCACTTTGTTTGGTTTGATATTCCTACCAGCACACATAGACCTATAAATTGTGCACATTGTAATACCACAGCGTTCTCAAAACCCCTACTCCTCTTAGAACCCGTTCGTGGAGTTAACAAATCTGAACAGTTGCGGATGGTAAGCTTTGCCGTTGCACTTAGATCGTTTAAAAATCCTGTATCCACAACTTTTTGTCGTCTTCTAAATAATACTGGACATTCATTCATGCTGTAAACACCAGACAATTTTAGTCTCTTTTCATCAAGGCAGCTTCTACAAAAGTCATTGTGGCGCACTTCTGATCGTTCTGCGTGTCACCCTAAAAGAATATGTCCCATAAGTCCCAAAGCTAACATTAGCTTAGCTGTGTTGTTTGTACTTACTTACTCGAATATTCTTAACTGCTACTTAAGGCAAAAATCCCTGATCATAAGCTTACTTGTCACAATCAATTCGGAGGAAACGGTAGCGAAGTGCTGCAAATCTCTCAATGCGATTCTTTGATGCCATATTTTAGATAATACTGTAAAAAATAGGATGGCTAACTTTGTTTTTGTAAAATGTAGTAAACAAACAGCAGTCAAAGTCTACTTATTTTTTTACTATTGAAAATTCGATTGAGTGTGAAATATAAAGCGTAAATTTTAATTGCTGCTATTAAGATATTAGAACACATTCTATAAAAACTTTGGTATGAAGGCTAAAGCTGCGAGTGAGTAGATATTAAAAATGTGTGATAATAAAATATTGCGATTTTATTTTGGTGATAAAATTTCATTTTTTTTTGCACCTAATAAATTACTAGATTTTTCTTCAATCCTAACTTTACATAAGCCTAGGAAGTTTTGAAAAGGTTTGGCAAAAGTACAGTTGTTCAAGGATGAAAGTATTATATCTTGTGAGCTTACGTCACCATATTTTGTGTTGCGATTTTTTGCGTTTTCTGAGAAAATTGCTTTTTTTGTAGGTATTCTGAATACTGTCAGTAGTGAATCATTTACCATTTGGAGGGGAGAGCACAAAAAAAGAAAGAAACAAGAGGCTATTTACAATTTTATTGCTGCAAAGGTTGCTCCTCTTAACTTTTCAGTAGACAAATTAAGTAATTCAGCCTTTTTCAGGTTTTAAATTGAAATTAGTACAAATTGCCAACATTTTTCCAAAATAGCCACTGTATAAATAGTTTTTATAACTAAGTGACATTTGTTTCTTCTTTCATACTTATATTTGGAAAAAAAACTGCATTCAAACTTTTTGAATAAAACTACAAATTAAAAAGTGACCCCTTCAGGCCGGTCTCGGTCGCCAAGGGTTAAACTTTTTTTTTTTGTGAAAACTGAAAAATCTTATGCCAATCACTAGAAAATTCATATTTATATTATCTACTTATTTAGACGTAATAAGTTTTAGCCAGAAAAACAGGCATTGGGACCATAGTGCACTGGATTGAATGCTAAAAATCACAGAAGGGGGAAGTTGCGCTCGCGCTACCCTGCCTTTCAGCATTTGGTAAATTTTATTATATTATGAAATTGTTTTGTTAATTTTTTAATTTTTTTGTTTTGTTTTGTAGAGCGTTCAATTTCCTATAGAAATAATTGAAACTCATTTTACAATAATTATTTTTTAGTAAGTTACAAAAATTCAAAACAAAAAGTTATTTTCCTTAAAATACTTCAATCTTTGACCTTGAATATCTTTTAAATGGTTAGATTAATGAAACGAGTATATCACACCATTTTCGTAGAGCGTTCAATTTCCTATAAATATTGACGATGCAACTGGTTTAACGATCTATTGGTGATAAGATATGACCATTTTTATATGAGACTAAATTGAAAATGGAAAACTATGATGAGCATAATCTTCCCTGTAATATTAAAATTTCAGATCTGGTAAGTACTTTCTAGAGGTACCTAGGAACTAGTTTTCGTGTGTCGGATCCAAAAAAAAATACTTGATTTTTTTTTTACCCACCCTAATGTGTATGTATGCTCAGTGATGTGAATCGCTGTACCTACTTATTCTCGTTTGTCAGCTTATTCAAGCCAGCGCTCCAGCGGAGATAATCATTAAATGTATGTCGCTTTTAATAAGCACATGAGTTGCTTTCATCAAAAATCATATTCTTATAAGCAGCAGATAAAGGGTTTGCTCTTGTTTTCTATCGTCCAGCGACAGAGTTCTGCTCCACAGCCATCGCTGCCACTCCCACTGCGCGTCTCATCAATCAACAAAATGCACACTTGCCCGTTCTTTTTGCTCCACAAACGGATATTTCCCATTTTTTTATTGAATATCGTTGGCTCTACCCTGTTTATATAGTCATATACATACAAAAAAAACATACAGACACATGTGTGTATAAACAACAACAAAGTGTGTGCATTAAATTAATTTTGTTTACCACAAAATGCCTTCTATTTGTCGCTGTTGTTTGCTAGGACTTTGTTAAAACATACTACTACCAACACCCTCACTTGCAATCACCCTGTGTTTGCGTATTTGTTTATTGTTGCAACATACATATTTAAGTAGTATGTATGCACACACACACACACGTGTCTCGTATGTCCACATTAGTCTAGGCATCGCTACCCTGTAGTGAAAATCTCTAGTTCTGAACTGGTTCGCTTCTAGTACATTTAGAACCACTACTAGTTCGCGATAAATCTCTTTTGCATGTAAACAACTGGTGAATTTAACACGGCGATGTCATAGGAAATGGAAATTGCCACCGCTGCATTACCATTTCCACAGTTTAGAACTAGTTCGCTTTGGACCTCTTTTTCTACACTACGAAAAAATTAACATGATTTTTTCTAACAGAGTCTTTTTGGTTTTCCCATGTTAACGATCTGGAATTATTTTTAAGGGGATGTGTTTTAAATTTGCAATCAAATTTCTTTGAGTGATTTTTAGAAATGTTTACATACCTTGGCTGCAGCTGAGTTTACAGAGGTGCTTGTTATTATTTATAACATTCCAGAAGGTCCCAGGCCCGAACGCGTTTAGACGCAAAATGTTAAAATGATA
>JAPVRG010236508.1:0-20439 GCA_029783565.1 Rhagoletis cerasi
CTTATGCTGGATTTCCACTTGGCATTAAATGGCAAAAATTTTAATGACAACGTTGGGCATTAAAAAATAATCGTGTCATTACGTTCAAAAAATAGTCATTAAGTTCATTTCCACATGGCATTTTTTAAATGGCACCAATTTTTCGCCATGTCAATGCCTAGTGGAAATTCGGCATTTGGCTTTTTTGGCGGTTAGGGCTCTATATACGATCGAGTGATCCGCATGCCCTGCGAGTATGGACCGGCACTGGTACCTTCCTCCATTTTTTAGGTCAACGGAGATTCAATTATTACACTCTTTATTATTACACCTAGTATTGTCGCATTCCCATGGAGGAATGGTTTTCAAATAATAGATTACGTTAAGCTAATGACTTCCTTGCCCCACCTTCAACGAAAGATTGCAATGATTGAATGTGAAAAGCTAACCATATGTCGAATAAAAGCAGCAGAATTTCTTTACTTTTGTATACGGCTTCATCGAGTACGCTATACAGATATAACGCTTGAAAGAATAGTTTTTGAGTCAAATCAGGTTTTTTTGTTAATGAGGTGGTTGCGTAGATATAAACAAGTAAATGTAACGGAATGAAATTCAATATGTGCTGCAATCGATGGAATAGGCTATATTTTATATGATTGGGCCTTACTTTTTCTTAATTCGTTAAAACGTGAAAAATTATCTCAATAAAAAAAAACTATTCGTTAATCAATTGTGCGCAAAAATCAAGAAAGTCCGAGTATAACTCACAAAACCATTGCAAAAACTTTAAAACCTTTTATGGAAGATTCTCTGCGGAAAAAAGATGTTAAGCGGACACAGGAAAGGATTTATTTTACAAGAAATGACTCAAGAAGTGAAGAAATCCAACCTTTCCCATTAGAGTTGTGCCAAAAAAGTACATATTAATTATGGCTTTGCTCAGATAGTTCGCAGGGAGAAAAGCCTTCAATCCGATAATGTTCCCTTAAAACCAAATAGGAATCACAACCACAATACAACTGCCAAAACTCGATCGCGGAAACTCTACGATAATATGGAACACAAATTCAATTTCGTGAACAAGGTCGACGAAACTTATGTTAAATTCGATTTTAGTCAACTTGCTGATCACACCGAAATTTATTGGCCAAATGTGATAAGGTTGCAAAGGAACATTTGGTTCGGCAACCGATTTGTAAATGCAGTTTTAAAAGCAAAGATTTTTGTCATATCTGGTACTGTAAACCAACAAATTTTCGTAGAACGGATCTTGCAAAAACGACTTTTACCAATATAAACCTTAACAACAACCTTGCATGTTTAGCAATTTGATACTTTTGTACATTATCGATGAAGTGGGTACGAAGAACATTACGTCATATTGCACCTCCAAATTGTCCTGAGCTCAAGCCAATTAATAAATACGTGGCCATTGTGTAAAGTAAATTGCTGCTAGCGAAGCAAGTTGTTGAAAGTGAGGGAGAATTGCCAAAAAAAATGGCTGACGGTGGCTTCCGAGATAACTAAAAATGATGTGCAGTGGCTAATGACAGGATTTATGTAATTTCAAGCTTTGAGCTTTCGCGTATTCCACAACCATACAAAAGAATATATTAACACTTGTAATCTCATAAATAGTCGTACTCTCTCAGAATAAGCTTAATTTGTTATTGGTCAATAAATGCAGATTTTGTACCAATTTTTAATCGATCATTTTTTCCGTATACACCCTTTCAGTAGGGCAGTTGCATGCCAACCAAAAATTATCTGTTGAATATAATTTTTTGTCATTTGCAATACTTATTTCCCTAGCAAACTTAGTTTTGAAACCTACGCAATATACCGAGCATAATGTATTCAGTTCACAGCGTTACAAAAGTTCTATGACTCTTAGTTAAAAATCACCAGCTAATATCCGTCCACAATTGCCTCTTGGCGCCAACATCATGTGACGCTGAGACCCACCACCACTGAGCTTACTCAGACAACCTACTCACCTTTGCTGCGCGCTAGCCACTGCTTGTGCATATGTGTTGAAGCAATTGGGGCATGCCCAGCAGGATTCGGTGTGGAAATGAACTCTAAATCACATTGTATATTTTTCAAAAGTTAGCGCAGAACATTAGCCTTTCGATGGCTCACACCGGGCCAGCATAAAAATAAATAAATAGAAAAATAACAGAACCTCGTTGGGCAATTGATTTACAGTGCGTAAAATGGAATGGAAAACAGAAATTAGAAAACAGACAGACTACGCACGACAAGTTTGTTCCCGGCAGCAGTTGGTTCGCGGAATTGCCTTTCGCATGCGTGAGTGTATCGGCCTGTGTATTTGGGCACCTCTTGACGATGAGCGCGACGCTGTTGCCATAGTAGTTGCTGCTGCTGAAATCGTCAAGGTGAAAAATAGCCGGATGCCACCACGCACGCACGCAACCAAGCAACGTCCCTGCTCTTGCCACCCACATGAGTCATTTTCATGTTGCAACTGTGCATGCAGCCAGAATGCATCGAGGCAGGAGCAGCGTGGAGGACCCACGGCTTCGGTCATAACTTGAAGAGTTCATTTGCATTGCGTCGAAAATTATTATTGAATGAAAAATAAATGCAAATACTCATCGCCGTAGCTGTCGCTGTTGATGTCGGCTGTCGCTGCAATTGCTGCCGAGATTTTTATGTCTAGCATGCACTAGTAACAACAAAGAACAACACGGCAAATGTACATACTTATTAGCTACATCATTCCGGACCCCCTTTTCGTTCAAAAATGCATACATAAATACACAATTGCAGTAAAGGAAAGTGTGGAAATATTTATTTGCTCTTTATTGTTATTTCTGCTGCAAATACAAAATTTAAAGTAAAGTATGAATAGATGCGTTTATACATATGTGCATATACATTAGGGTATTCCCCTTGGTGGATTTCGTGTTTTAAGAAATCTTTTACATAATTTAAGATGTGCTGTTTAACAAAAGTGGGCGATGGCCGTTGCGATAAGTTTAGTAGATTTTCAGTGCCGGTTTTGTAGACCCTAGCCAAGCTCTCGCCCTGCATAGTTGTGGTATATCTCGGGTTTCAGCAACTATCAAACGAGCTTCTGGGTGGACTGAGACTATTTTAAAGATCCATTTAAAGATCCTCACAAAGTCCTCCCAATCCTCATTCATCGATGAAGTAGCCAGACGACGATCTGTACGTTGGACGTTTGAGTGGCTTTAGAGTGTGTGCTCTGGTGAAGTTCTTTGCCCCTACTTCTTATCACCATGCTATTCCTGTATCCATCCGCATCGATCTCATTAGACGAAACGTGTTGAGCTTAGGTGCTTGCTCTGCAGGCCTCCCGGTTCTTTTCACTTTTGCTATATGCCTTCGTTGTGTCCTTTTTCTGCAGACGGAGGGCTCGATAATGCCGCAGCTCTAGTTGAGACAGAGATTGTTGCTTCAGTCGGTCTTTATCGAGAAGCGCTTTTCATTTTGCATCGACAAATGTTTACATCCGTGAGAAGAAAAAGGGTCGTCCGCCCAGACGGAGATATTCTGTAACGGTTTGAGGCTGATTAGCTCCGGAAGTCGCACGTGTACCAAGCCCCACGTTCGGAACTGGGCTTTATGAAGAATAGCAGCCTGGTTGATCCTTGATACAGGTCGTATATCTTCTTGATCGGAACCTGAAAGTAGAAAGAAAAAAACTTTTGGCAGCGATGTTCAGCTGAAATTCAGCTAATTTAAAAAGCCAGAGAATGACCTTTTAAAATTGTTAACCTTCAAAATATTGATAAACTAAAAATTCATATTTATTGTGATTGAGTCCTTTTATCGCACACATGCCACATTTCGCAAGAATGAGAAGTACTGTCACATGCTGTTGCGATCTTGGTGCAAATCCTTAGCCAAAAGTGAATATGTACATTCTAGGGTCAAAAGTATGAAAATATCCATTTCGAAAGTCGCAAAAAAATTGTCACTCCCTAATGCACATATCTGCACATACATTGCAGGTACTTATTTGAGTACTTTCATATAAGCATTTGCGTATTTATTTGTGTTGCAGAACATAAATTATAAGTGTGGATTGTTTTGTCAGCCCATTAAAAAGTGGCACTTGAGAATTCATGAAATTTATTGTTGAAAAAATAAGCAAGTGTTTACATATTTATAAAAATATTGCGGCCACTCCATGAATGTTGAGTTACTAACTAAATGCATAGAATTAAAATAAAAACTTAATTGAGAAACAGAAACTATTTACCATACACAAGCACACACTGTTTATGTATGTATGTATATTAGACCAAGTCAAAGAAAACAATCCTGCAATTCAACCGGACACTGACTCAGATCTTAGTATTTGGTATTTGTAGTAATGATCATCCATGAATCTCCCCACTCTACGATAATTCTAAGAGGTGCCGCATCGATCGTTTGTTTTCCCCATAGGATTAACACGTAAGATTTCTTCTCTTTTGAGGCAGCAAATCAACCCACTTATTTTAAAATTGTTTATTAATTTTAACACTCATAAATGCGTTTTAGTCCAAGTGATAGAGACTAAAAATCAGTCGATTGTGGAACTGCATAGGACCATGCATTTTTTTTAACGGATTCTATGAACTGTCAACATGAACGTCTGAAAATTCAATTAAAAAATATATAGAGCGTACTTTGCCAGAATAATTTGAAATGCACTTTTATTGGTTGTTTTAATTATCTCGTCAATGGTAACCTCTACATAGAACATTTTTCTTTTGCATTTTCTTGATCATAAAATTCCCATCAAAAGTGTCTTAATAGTTTTTTTTTTTGGAAACATGATACATAGTTTGCACGCTCTTACCGCTTTTTCTTTGTGATCAGCTGGAAAATACTTGCACGAACAAAGTTAAAACCGCAAGCAACAAATTTTCAAAAATTCTCATAACCACGCCATTTGATACATCAATCTTATGTAAAATTTGCCGCTGAATCCAAATATGATAGTCGCATATTATAAAAGTAGAACGAGATATTTTAAAATTTGAGCATTAAAAAAGCTAAGGCTACTAAATTTTCAATATCTTTGCCCTTATTTAACCGAATTTAAATATATTTTTTTTTGGTATAGAGAATTAAATAGCCTTTCCAGGAAAGTACAGATTATTCAAATCGGCTGAGAAATGGCAGAGTTGCATGGTCCGACATAGTTCCACCAAAAAACATCTGTCGCCTGGACTATAAAACAATACAATATCCTGAATTAATTCTTATTTACTTCTTTTTACAGGTATGTGTGACTTCAAGCGTTTGTATCTTTATATAATGTAAAGTGGTAAGTTTTTGTAGAAAATTAAAAATATACATGCATGTACTAAGACATCATTTTCAAACACAGTGGTCGTTATATGGAATATTAAAATGCATTAGTGTTGGTAATGAAGAAACTTCAATGAGATATTTTAAAAGATTCGTTAGACCGAACATTCGTTATTCCGAAAGATCGATATTGGTCGATCAATGTACTTAAATGAGCCCAAATTCAGTAATTTGTGTCTCGAATAGTACGGCGTTCCCGAATATTTTTTCGAGGACTATGAAATCTGTAGGTAAGATTTTTATTCTAAACGGAAAAAAATGCGGTATTCCCGAATATTCTTGTCAGGAGTATGAAATCTTTAGTTTAAGATTTTTAATGTAAACGGAAATTCTAGCCTCAGTATTGATTGATATTTTTTTAATTTTTAAGACCAAATAGCTCTTACGATTTTAAGAATGAAAGCTGCTTAATTTGAACTCGGTCGGACATAATTTTAAAATGCAAATTTTTCTCTGAGTTTATGTAGTTATTCCAAAATGCACCACACGCACCACCAGTTTTATGCTGCCTTTGATTTATATACCAAAAACATTACTCCAGAAGTCGCCGGTGTAAGATGGAAAAAGAATATCCCGGAAGTGTGCAGTTATTCCAAAGTCTTTGGTGTTTTGGTTTAGACATCATTTAGCTTTCGTTTTTCTGGAAAAAATTGTTTTTCGAAAAAAATTGCGTATGTAGTGCTAACTTCATACTATGCCCCATTGTCGAAGGAATTTAGATATTGCAAATGGTACAATATTTGTACATAGCTTTTTTTGGTGTAAATTTGTTGTGGAAAGACCAAATTTGTAGCTTATTTGTTGTATGTACATACATGTACGAGTATATGCATTTTGCGAAATGAGTTTAGCCGTTTAGCCGAGCCCCGCCGTCGCTGCCGCCGTTTTTTTTTTGTCATATCTTATGCGCCTCGACCGAGTTTGGGACATACCGTCGCGAGGAAATTCGACACCTAAAGATCTCAGATTTTTTTACATATGCAAGCGCCTACTACTCAATATATCTATTTAGATATTTTTTTTTCCAAAAATGTTTTTGTAAATTTTTGTAGTAATAACTAATTAGTGTCAAACGTGACCATCGTACACATTCATCTAAAATGTTTTTTTATTTTGAAAATAACATTAACACCAAGCCCTACAATTGGGGCTAAAGTTGATTTTGAATATTTTTTCGTTTTTTAAATAATTGCAAAAACCAAAGCATTCGCTCGGTACAAAAACAGGGGTGGTTCTCGCGGCCAACAATTGAAAAGCCGATTTCAGCCAAACCTGGGGCAATATTTCAACTGGACGGAATTTAGAATGTTGTGCATTGATGTCTCTAAAAACTGGTTTTGATTTTACCCAAAAATGATTTATATTTTCTTATTTAATTTTAATCACAGTCGCAACGGGTCATTTTTCCCCATCATTCTATTTTTGATAATATTGCTTTAAACGAATTTTTAACACAAAAATCATGAATTTTATGTAGGACATACTTTATATTTTGACTTCAGCGTCACCTAGACTCTAGGTCCTTAATGGTCAATTTTTGAAAATCTTGCCAAATTTGAACCAAATCGGACCATAAATACGGTTTTTCAAAATATCTTGACACTCGCGCTACCTAGCAAGACCATTTTTCGCAAAAATAGTTCTGCTTAAATAACCAGTTTATATAACAACAAGTAAATAAGTGGCCGCTGTGGTGTAGTGGTAAGCAGTGCGCGCTTCCGCTCCGCAGGCCTGGGTTCAAGCCCTGGTCAAAGCAACATCGCAAAAAATTTAGAAAAAAGGTTTTTTCTTAACAGCGGTCGCCCCTCGGCAGGCAATGGCAAACCTCCGAGGGTACTTCTGCCATGAAAAAGCTTCTCATAAAAATACAATCGCCGTTCGGAGTCGGCGTAAAACTGTAGGTCCCTCCCCTTTTTGTGACAAAATCAAATCATACCGAGAGTGGTAGAAGGTAAGACGGTTACCGAGATACACATGTGTAATCAGAAGGGGGCGGCGCCACGCCCATTTTCTAAAAATTTGTTATAAATAAACATAAATATGAGTAAATTAGCTGCAGTAGTTACCGATTCATATATCACAGATTTCGTGTTTCTGTAAATTACCGTTATATGGAAAGTGGGTGTAGTTATTGTCCCATTTCAAAAATGTTGGACCAAGATCAACACTTGTGTCAAGTGTAGTAGAAATAGGTAAAGCGGTTACCGAGATATACGTACATATAAATCCATAAGTGGGCGTGACTAAGCCCATTCTTCAAAAATTTATAATATTCTTATTACTCGGTAATATATCATTGCAAATATCAATTTTGAGTCAATAAGCTTCAGTAGTTATTAAAACATCGCAGTTTTTGTATTTCTGCAAATTACCGTTATATGGGAGGTAGGCGTGGTTATTGCCCGATTTCGCCCATTTTCAATACCAACCGTCCTTATCCCAATATAAATACGCGTGCAAAGGTTCGTTGAGATATCTCAGTTTCTACTCGAGTTATCGTCTGCACAGACGGGCGGACGGAGGGACCGACAGACAGGCATGGCTTGATCAATTTCTCTTTTCTGAGCATTTTGATATACATATGTCTATATCTATCTCTATTCCTTTAGGCTGTTACAAACAACCGTTATGTGCACAAAGTTAATATAACCTTGTGCACAACTGCGCTCGGGTATAAAAAGTTACAGTTAATGACGTTGTAATAATTTCGATATCTTAATTATATCGACTAGGTGTAAGGTGTCAAGTTAGCACTACATACCATATTTTTTAAAAAATTAGAGCTAAATTTTTTTTCTTCTCACAATAAATTTACAACAAAAAGCTACAATGAATCCCAATTTCGAAAGGTGTAGTGCTAACTTGACACACCTATTTTTATGAGAAGCTGTTTTTCATCGCAGAAATAACCTCGGAGGTTTTGCCATTGCCTGACGAGGGCGACCGCTGTTAGAAAACACTTTTTTTCTTCTTTTTTGATGTCGGAAACCGGGCTTGAATTCGGGGCCTGCGGAATGGTAGTGCGCATTGCACCACAGCGGCCGCCATATAATAGTTAATTAAAATATGCGGTATAAACATGGATGTGTACTCAAACGTTTCAAGAGCATTTGAAATTCGCCAATTTTGGTATAGTAAGTAAAATAAAAAAGAATTTTCTCCACTTCAATGCATCGCTTGTTCCAATAAATTATCTTACGATAGAAAATCCACTTCATAAGGCCTTTGCTGCGAATTCACTGCAGTAATAATAAGAAAATACATATTAAACTCTGCGTTGCCATATAGTGTTCTCATTATATTTTGCCTTCGTTCATTATGACCTCATTCCTGCGAAGGACTCGTCGATTCTGGCACTGGCTCATCAAGAACAGGCTGCAGACTGCTGCTCCTTCATCGCAATTCAAGTCTTTCAGATTTGTATTAAAATGTGCATCTATGTATATACATCTGCTTGTATGCAAGTATGTGTATTTTATGTGCCAAGCAATTAAAATAAAGCTTAGTTTGAGGTTAAGATCAACGCTTATTCTGGCGTCTTAATGAAATATTGCGTGAATCATTTGGATTTTATGCGCTGCAGTGGCGGCGCTTCTTTCTTTGTGCCAAGGATTTTTAATCACAGAAATGAACAGCAATTCGGCAGCTCGACGGCCTTTGCTGGCTCTTTTATTGCTTTCGGTGTCAAGTACATTGTTTTTGCGCTGCTGTGCATTCAACTGTCCGCGATTTGTGTAGGCGCATTCGCGTTGGCCATGAGCGCTGAGGGTGGAGTGGGGAATGCGGAGCAGGAAAGAAAGGAAGTCATAATTGAGCTTCATAATAAATCTTAAGTGCTAAGCTAAACCAACAAATCGTCTCAGCAACCCGCTCGACCTCGTATCTTTTCTTCGCTTCCTCAGTGCCACTTGATTGCGCGCTCGATCGCGCATTTACGCCGTCGCCACCCATTAATTTCATTAATGCTAGTGGATTTCATGAATTGCATGTAAGTATGTACTTCACCAATTACAGCTTTGGTTGGCGGCAGCTTTTGGATTTGTTGTGGATATATTTAGACGTTGGAAACGCTGTTATTTTTAAAGCGTGTACTATATATGAATATGTTTCCCAGTTTTTATTTACTAAATACTCTTCTTTTGGAACGGCGTTAGAGTTTCACATAGCCCTCTAGTCGTTCCTCCTTCTCGTTATCTGGCGCTCATTAAAAACAGCAATTAAAACCAAGTCCCTCTCCTTTCGATCATTCAAACGCAGCAGCGGGCTTTCTCCTTCTGTGCTACCACCAGCTGGCACCGCATCGAATACTTTCAGTGCTGAGGCAAGTGCGATTGATTCTTCGTTCGATTCCAAGGCAGACATTGTTATTGGTCTTAATGCTGGTTCCCAAGCCCACGAGGTCCTCTACCACTTCGATTTATATATGTAACTGCTAACGGTGGCGTGGGTGCCGAGACGCGGACGCGGTGAAGTTTTGCGCCTCAGTATACTTTTAATAGTTTGACATGCTATTGTTTGAGATTCGATTTGTCTACCGCGCTCTGAGGGGTTATGCTGTGTTCACACTAGGGGCGCACCCAGGAATATGTTTTGGTGGGGGTTTTATACTTCTAAAGACATATCAGCAAAAAATACTGAAAATTCGTTTCAGAAAATACGCTCTTTAAAATACATCTACGCAAGTTTTATGTGCAGTCTGTAATAAATAAAAAGATACACTTTTTGAAGTTACTTTTTTGCACTTTATTTACATACAATTAAAAAAGAATTCAAACATTTTTAAGAAATTAACGGTACTCCAAAATTCTTTTATGAGAATTGAAGTCGGTTGTGTTTTTGCTTAAAAATTACTTCTTTAATGAAAATTTCTATAAACACAAGATGTGCTCATCTTTCAAAAGTAATAAGAAAATGTGAAAAAAGAATTTTAATAAAAATAAATTAATTAATTTAAAAAAAATTTTAAACTTTTTTGTCCATTTTCGTAGATTTTCTACTGTAGGAGTGAGTTCCCTATACAAATAAAGAAGTGCTAAACCGTTCAATCGTCCTTGTGACATTGTGCTTCTTAAATATAAAGAATGATGAAAATTATCTCTCATTCTCGCATTTTGTTATGGGCAGAGCTACTAGAATGTCAAATAAATTAAATATATATGTAGATATATGAGCTCCTATAAATGAAAGTGGTGTAAGTTCACTTCTGGAAAAAAATGAGTTAATTACAGTTTTGGTTAGGTATAGACACATATTTTTATGTTTATTAAATTACATTCAATGGAGCAAGATTTCTTAAAAAATAATCCAAAAAATTTTACCTTGCAATCTTATCCCAAAAATATTTTTTTTTTTGAAAGTAGTTTAAGTCTATTCGTAATGATCATAATTGAAACACCATTTTAATCGCTATTATTACAATTGCGCAGATCTTTGGCAAATATTTATGCCGTCTGTAGGATCCTATAAAGCCAAGTGTAAACAAGGTAACGTAACGATGTAAAAGTGAAAAGTAATTTTAGTTTTCGTTCGCAATTCCTATTCTTTCGTTTTACTTTCAAATTTGCAGCGTCCTTTTTATTTTTTTGGAACTAAACGATCAGAAATATACGATTTGCGTTCATTTGACATAATAATCACACTCTTTTCTTACTTATTATTTGTTTAAGTTATTACTTGCATACTCCTTTTAGTTATTATTTTCTTAACTATAAAAATAAATAAAAAAAAATGATTTTTTAACAATAAAATTTCCATAAATGGTGTTAAAACATGGACTTATAACTTTCCTCATTTTGGTTTAAAAATTTGTTATTTTTGAAAGTGCAGCAAGTCCATTCGGAGGTAAAAAACTATCTTAGCATCGTTAGCAACTCTAATATTAATTATTGCACAGAACCCTAAAACCCACCCCGTGGGTGCGCTAATGGTTCACACCATCTTCATTTAGAGCAAATCATGTTGAAATCAAGTAATTTCGCCTTGTAAAATCTGTTACTAAATTAATTGTACGCACTTGCTTTACGTGAAGTAATTTGGACAAAACGAGGAAGTTTGCGCTACACGCTGTAATATGAAACTGCTCTATTTTTGCTTCTTTTCCATCGAATTTTTCTAGCATTGTGGTTTGTGATAACAAATTGATGGACACGTGAAAGTCCAAACAATAATTTATTTCATATTTAACTCTTAAACTTATCGCCGTGGAGTTTTATTTTTATCGTGAAGAAAAAATTAATGTTCTACTTTGGTCAAGAAACTACTGAGCGAGATAATCCAAGGAAACAATGCACAAAAGTAAGTACCCATAAAATATCTTATTCCATGAATATTTAATTCTTAATGAATTTGGGGCAATATTTTGCATTTTTTCTTTCATCATAACACGAAATAATAACAAATCTTCTGATAAATTGTAGTTCTTGTTAAAAAATATTTTATTTTTCAACAGTATTATTGAGCTTTGTACCACTATTTTATTTTTTAGGAAAAATGGAAAAGCAACAAAGTCTAAGCGGTAGAAGTTATAGCTGCTATTTCGGAGATCACCACATCTCCTCATCAGACTTCTTTTTCTAGACTTCAGCAGGAATCGAACCCGCATCATCGATGTTCAAAGCCAGCAGCGCTAACCACTGAGCTATGTACACCCCGAAAGCTGTTGTTGCTTATCCATTTCCTTATACAAACCTACTCCCATCAAGTGCAGCTGATTTTGCCGCTATTTCAACTTGGCAGGGTGGTTGCTATGATTAATTCTATAGTGGTACAAAGCTCAATAATACTGTTGAAATATAAATGTTAATACGGCACATAAATATTAACAAGAAAATATTTTATTTTCACGCAGGCGTTTCTCGTGCCAACTGGGGTCAATTGCAAATGCCAAGTGGAGCCAAGTCCTTCTGCACCTCTGCTACCAGCATCTCGAACTGCATTGTATACTTTCAGAGCTGGAGCGTTTCTGTCCATACGTACGACATAGCCAAGCCAGCGGAGCCGCTGCATTTTAATTCTGGGTCGCCTTTTTTATGGATTGGACAGAGCACACTTAAATTGCAGTAGTTGGGCATGCGTTCATCTCTTCTTGAATAGCTCAGCGGGCAGGCCGTCAGCTCCAGAAGCTTTGTTGTTTTTCCGTTGCGTAATTGCTATTCGTACCTCGTCATAGTCAGGCGGTGGGACATCGACTGCATCATCATTGACTTGGGGCTCTGGTTCGTCTTTTCCACTATTTTCTGCACTTTTCAATAGGGGGGAAGTGTTCCCCCCGTTATTTAGGTACATTCTGGACATCGGTCACTAGGTCGCCATGGTTTTTCTTGCAGGAGTTCGCCCCGGTCTTGAAATCTTCCGTAAGTCGCCTAACTCTCTGGTAAAATTTTCGGGCGTTTTTCCTGTCGGCCAGCATTTCAAACTCTTGGTACTCCCTTATTTTGGCCTCCCTTCTTTTTGCGGCAAATACGTCTCGCTGCCCTCTTCAGCACGCTATATCGGTCCCACATAGCTCACGTTCCGCCCGATCGAAGCGTGGCCCTTTTTTCTCTGCAGCCTCGTTGCATTCCTCGTCGTACCAGCTGTTCTTTCAAGCTCGCTAAAATCCGATTACTTCTTCGGCGGCCGTACCTAATGAGCATGAAATGTGTCAACTTTTGTCAACTTTAAATAAAAGTGATCTGAAAACCAACGAAAGCTAAATGGCATTGAAATAACAATACAAAATTAAACTTAAGTGCCATTCAAACTTTTCATCAGAAATTGGCCCTTAGTCTTATTATTTCCAATTCATATGTTCTGTTAGAAATGACAAATCCCGAAAAATCCCGGGAATCTGGGCAAATAATTTGGGATTTAAAAAAAACCAGGATTGACATCCCTAGTACCTATGAAACGAAATTGAAATATAAATTCATTCAGCAAAAAAAATTTGATCGTAAAATCACCAATCATCAGCAGAAATGTCGTTGCTTCAGCAGAATTAATGCGCCATAAATGGACAAAGACCACTTTACGCCGCCAAGATTCCCAGTCGCGGCAGTCTTACCTTTCCTTAGCTGTTTGTTACACTATTGCCATGCCCCATAGCGCCAAACAGCAAAGCCAATTGAGCCGGCGAACCACACATCTTCACAGCTACTCAGCTTCAACCAACATGGATGGCCATAAAGAACAAACTGGTGTGTAAATAAAGCCATCATTATCGCCGTTCATCGCACTATCGCATTGTCCATAAATTTATTTATTTTATATTCCGGCACACAGACTGCCCGCGCGGCTGATATGAGCGTATCGTTATGGCATTATCGCAAGTCGTTATCCTTGTTATGTTTACACTTTGCACTTACAAAGCGCAAGCCAAAGAAAGTAACAAAAAAGGCGCAAGAGGAACGACCAGAAGATGCAGTAGCTGGCAAAGATGTTGCCTTGTTTGCCACATGACCGCCAGCCAAAGCGAATAGGTATGTAGGTAGACGTAGTAGGTTTCAAATGGGTAACTCACCTACTTACATACTATGTACATACTCAAATACATACCTGGTGCAAGTGGAAATAGGTGAGCGCTGCTCGAGGCACGCGGCTCCTTCGCGCCACATGCTCGTTCATTTTTTATCGCCAATCAAGATAAGCAAATTACAAACAAACGCGAACCTGAGACAAACACAAATATGCGCCTGTCCGTCTGTTCATCCGTCCATGCGGCAGAGTGTGGTGGGCCATTTGGAACCACGTCCTGCCCGTATAAATAAATGTGTACTTGCGCACGGCTTTCGGCCTTTTCATTAGGCACTGATAGTGGCTCTTCGTTAGTGCGCTTCGTATTAAACCATTCAACCAGCTAGTTGTCGTTGCGGGGAGGGTAATGGCCGTATGCTAAATTTTATGAGTTTTGATTTTATCCACACAAAGAACATTTCCATCTCAAGTTTTCTTCAAGTTGCCTACTTGCAATTACTGCTCGCGGCCTTGCAAAGATAGGAACGTCTTTAGTTAGTTTGGTGGCCTATCCAATTTTATAGCTCAGTTACTTGCTAAGGCAACTCTAATTCGCTTCGCTTGTTCCTTATTGTTTTTCTGTCCAGTCATTTGTCGCCTTTTTGTTGTTAAAGCGAAGTTATCGCGCCTTGATAATTGACTTCGTTTGGAGCAAATAAAATGGTTTGGGAAACTTACCGCTAAAATATTGCTGTTATTGATCAATTCGAATGCATGCGCCTAAAGTTTACGACAACCTTTATTATCTCAGTATTCAGGTAACTATACTATACATATGTATGTATGTATATTAGGGTGGTCCTTAAAAAATTAAATTTTAGGGCTCACCCCCTCAATCGCTAATACCACGGTCAAAGATATCTCATATAAATTTAAGTCCCGAATGGAGACGGTTAAGGCGTGTCGCACAGGGGTCAAAGCTCAGATTCCACTATGGAGACTCAAAATATTTTAATTAATTTTTTCCCATCTAATAACTAAAATCGATACTACTCTAGGCGCAGATATAACATATAAATTTTGGTCCCGATCGGAGAGCGTTTAGGCGTGTCGCACAGGGGTCAAATTTCAGATTCCTCTATGGAGACTATATACAATGAATCTGAACTTTGACCCCTGTGCGAGACGCCTAAACGGTCTCCGATCGGGACCAAAATGTGTATGTGTAATATCATTGACTATATAAGCATCGATGTAGTGGTTGAGGTTTAGGAATTCTGATGTAAAACTGTGCTTCATACATTTAAGGACCACCCTAATGTATATACATCTGAAAATATGTGTTTAGCGGGTTGTGGGCAAGTATTCGAAGTTACGTTGCCTTGCGAGTGTATTAGAAACATTTATTTTTACAATTCTTAAACACAAATTTGTGTGAGCCGATGCTGCATATTTTCATATGTTTCTTTAATGCTGCATATTTTATAAATGTGTGCTATTTTATGCAATATTTTTGCTTTTTTGTTATTTTGTAATTTTTTCGTACAAAAACCTTGTTTTCGTATTTATTTTCGAAAATCGAAATTTAATTAGGTTACCATCATAATTTTTGATATGGCAATACTGTGATCTCGGCATGTCATTTGATGCTATTGTTATGTTTTTCGCACTTCAACTAAGGTCGGTGTTATGCAGAAATTTTGATTGGCAACTCCGTGCAACTGTTGTTGCAGCAAACTCGGAGAGAGCGAGTTTGGCGACTCTCACAGCAAACTCAATTTGTTGAGTCGAACCATGGTACAATAACACTGTACAGCACTCGGCTGGATATTGGACCAAACCAACTTTTTATAAGAGATTGAGTCATAAGTAAAAAAGTAATTTCTCCGTTTTTCGAAGTTAGCCTCCGAAATCGAGATTTGGTAAAAAATTATTCTTAATCTTCTAATCTTTTCTTCTTTACAACTGTATTAATTGTTTTTTATATCGGTTCGAAAGTTTTGGAAATATCAGGTTTTTAATTTTTCGAAGATCTGACCTTTAACCCTTTATAACACCTGTAATACAAGTTTACACAAAAAAAGTTATAAACCATTTAAAAAAGAAGAAAAGGCGGACTAACCCCATATTTTTACTTTTTCAGTTATTTACCTACAATAATTAAGAATATTTTTTTACCAAAGGCCAATTTCGAAATTCGAAGGGTTATATCTCGATTTCGGAGGCTAACTTCGAAAAACTCAATCTCGTAGAAAAAATTGGTTTAGTCCAATCCCCAGAAAAAAAGTTGATTTTGCCGTTTAGTGTAATTACAGGTATTGTCTTCCCAGATAGCGCATATTCCGGTCTGCCTTATTTGAAAAACATCATTGTTGCCCACACTAAAAGATTTACTGCTAGGGAAAAGGGATATTTCCATACCCTATATACCATATATGTACACGTATTTTCTTGAACAAATCTTCTTGCAGAAAACTTATTTAATTTGCAAAAGCCGAAAAAAACATCTGCTTAGTAAATAATTTCAAAATTTATATGACTCACTTCGAAGGCGAATTCATATAAGGTGGTGTTACCAGAGCGGCTGATTTCAAGGCGAATTTGTAATGTTTGTCCAAATTATGTGTTTGTTGAATATATATAAGGTATTCTTGGCGCGGCAAACGCATCCTCCACGACGAAACGTCCGATAACGGACTGAAACATGGTAGCATGCAGTACTAGGTTCAAGCATAGAAAGATCCATTAGGCTACGTGGCTGTCTCCAGATCGAAAAACGAGAAACCAAATCGATCATGTTGTGACAGACGGAAGGTACGCTTCGAAAAGTTGCATTACAACAGACGGCCAATTTATTCGCCAATCGACTCTCACACCTGCTCTCAGAGAGCACTCTTCAACAAACCGACGTAAGCGAGCAGTGGAATTACAGGTGACGGCTTTGTTGCTTGTTCAGCAAAATTGTTGTTGCATTTATTTGCTTGTTTACATTTTGTGCTGAACAGCTGACTGTTGTTTAGTATAAACGCAGGGTTGCATATCTTATATTTAAATAGTCAACATTGTGCATTTAAGTACAGTTTAAATATCTGATCTGAAAATGAATTCATGTTTCATGTTAACTAACAATCTCTACTTAAATAGCTCATTAGAATTTGGCCCTAAGTAAGACTAAATATTTCATGTACTAAAAGTAACTTGAGTTTTGTTTGCAACTAAATACAAATTGCATTAGTTGAATATACATATGCAACAACTTTTAAGCAAATATGGATATATTTGAACATTCTTGTTTTCTTTTTAACATAAAAAGCAATGCATACATACACTGGGCAGAAATAACTAGTTTTTGTTATATCTTTTTTATTTAATGTTTAATATATTTTTATGAGTCTAATAAGTTATGTTTCAAAATTTGTACAAAAATTATAAAAATTCAACAAATTTTAGCGATTTCCCCAAATATTTCAAGCTTTTTATTCAGAATTAAAAAAAATTAGGTATTCAGTTTTATAGCCCATTAAATTTAACCTTCACCTCGTTTTATGTAGCTAAAATTTCTCGTTGATTTTTTTAATTTTTTTCGCTGACTGCTACGCATTTTCTTCCATATAAAAGGAATGGTCTTCGAGCATACATACTTTGTTTAGAAGAAGTTGTGTGATACCGTCCGTAAAAAAATATCAAAAGTCACCGCTATTTTGTAGGCGCTTGAAACTTGCACTTTATCCTACTAAAAATTACTGGGATATAAAATTCCGTACCTGAAATTTTTCTAAATCGGAAATTGGTTAAATTGGTTTAATTTTCATAGTTTTTGTACAAAGTTTGAAATGTGGATGTGCAATATAAAAAAATGTATTCCACTTTTTGTCACATCTTTCAATCTGACTTCAGATTCATAATCAGCTACCCCAAAAACAATTTTGTACGAAATCGATCAATGGCTTCACATTTTCGCCACTTTTGAGAAGCTTCTGGCCCACAGTGCAACAGATCAAAAGGAAAAACTTTTCAAGGACTACTACTGATTCAGAAGTAGCAACATAGACACCTGTACTTCGAAATTATAAAGTCATTTTGATTGTTTGAAATGTTTTGCCAATCATCCTTGTATATTCGCTGAGTCAAGATTCCTAGTATGTGCGTGCACTTCCTATGGAATTCAGGCCCGGAAGGCATAACATCCCAAAATTAGAACAAATTTCAATGAAAGCCATAGATGCGTTTCTCCGATAAACTGGACTTGAACGTCGTCCCGTTGAAAGCACCACTGTTGCCATGTTGCCACATTCTCTCGTCCAAAAAGGTGCTAACTTCCTTCCAAAAATTTTATCGCTCTCTGATTGTGTTTGACTATTTAAATTTTAATGTTCCTACCCGGCATGTAATATACTTTTACGTGAACCCTATCGTATTAAGTAGTACTTTAAATAGTCTTAATAGTTCGGGGAATAAAGAGTCTAAAGAATAAAGACATTTCACTTCAAAATAGTTAGGGGAAAGCTTGATTTTTGCATTTACGTTATTTTTGTGGTTTTAAACTACACATTCCAATACCGTCTACACATTGCTTCTGAGTATGCAATATGTAGACAGTGCTGACTAGAAAAAGAAAAATAAAATGTGAAGTAAAACCTTTCCCCCCTACCAAAAATGTCAGACTTTTGAGGTTTTTGTTTTTTAGCCAGATATGTATATGTACATAAGTACCTACGAGGGTCACTAAACAAGTCCATAGATTTCGCAGTACTGATATCATTTGAGTCGATATGACATTTGCATCGTAAAATTTTACATTTTTTAGCATTACTCAGAACGTTTAACACTACGAGCGTACTTTGTGTTGTTGTTGACAGTTACTTCAAAGCTTCAATTAGACCAAAAAAATAATAATATTTAAAAAGGTTTTCGTCGGATGATTGTTAACAACTTTCGACCGAGATTAAGGTAACAACGGAACTTATTTCGACTTCTGGTGATAAAAAACCATCAGGGCCAATGTTTGTAATCGGTATAATGCAGTCAAGCTTGGTCGTACTTCGATTTCCGATGAACATCGGGAAGGTCGTCAACGCTGTGCGCAGAAAGGTAGTGGAAGATCGTCATATGAAATATAGTGAGATTAGCGCGGCCTTAGTCATTCACGCTCCTACTATACATACAATATTGCCGCTAGAAAGCTATTCGTGCGCTGGATCCCACATTATTTGAAAATTGCCATGTCCAGACACTTAAATCACATCGTAACTGGTGACGTAGCTTGCCATTTGTATGGCAACAGTTTTGGACGGTTTTCATCGCCAGAAGAAGTGACCGTTCAACAACCACGTTTTTGAGGCACCGACTTCACTTCGGGAAAAATGCTTCACCAATTGGTTTGAGCGTATGCAAAAGTGTATAAATCATGCGGAATAATATCGTGAAAACCAATAAGACCATTTTTGACGACAAAATATGTTTTTTCTTAGGTAGTCGAATGTCTTTTTAGTGCCCCTCGTAATACAAAAAAACAGCTGACATTTTTTTTTATGTTGTTCGATGCGAACTGCGACATCTTATTTTTCCGTCTCGTCTCACCTGCAAAAGACATACTTGCTTGGAAAAATTAAATTCACATACATACGTATTATCTTTTGTGATTGAATTCGTTTTATATTTTTCGCACCCATTATGTACATACCTACATGCATCGCATTCTAAAATTCATTCTGTTTCCTATTCTTTGAATGTGGGTTTTCTGGTCAAATTTCAAAATTCGCATAAATCTTACGTTTTCATAAACTGACAATAAAAAATACATATAGCCAAAATATAAAAAACAAATGGTTTGCCTCACCAAAATAAAATAAATGGAAACGGTATAAAATTGACCGCCCATGGTGAGAATAAAATTAAGCGGAAAAAACAACATTTCAAAAATAACGTCGAAGTATGCCTGGGGTGCTAACGGCGGTGCATCGATGTCCTGTCTTCTGAACGACATCAATTGGCCGGGCAATCCGCAGGAAGTGCAATCGCACCAGAAATAACAAAAGCAGATTTGCTGGTCGGTTGCTAGGCTCAAGCCGCCATCGATTACGTGTTTTCTGCAGCGTCATATTTCCAAATTTAGTAAGATTAAATATAAATAATCGAAGTTGTTAGGTTGAAAAGTAAACAAACGTCGAGGGTGAAGTGACATTTATAAGCATGTATTCCTTGGGGAACTCCACTCAACGCAGCAGCTCATCGACTTTTACATACATAGTTACTTTATATTTTCCCAATGTTTATATACAAACAAATCCATATGCATACTTAGTATGTAAGCTGTATGTAGGTGTGCAGCATTTTTGCGTTTCTTTGCTCGATCTGGCATTCACACACGCTCACCTACCTCTGGGCACATGTGTATTGGTTTGGCAAACTGCCTCAGCTTATGTACAACAGTCCTTTCGATGTTCCTTTTAAGTGTTTTTTATATGTAGCTACAAGCATTGTTGCTGCTGTATTTTCAAACCCTGACACCCATGAACGTAAATATTTAGACACATTGGTAAATGGATTTTCAGTTATTGCTGCTGCGGGTATCCTGCCCCTGCAGGGAAAACCCGAACTGGTGTATCAAATTTCTAGTTCAGTACTAGATATTTATCGCCAAAAACGAACCAGTCCCATAGTAACTAGATCCGC
>JAPVRG010236508.1:20459-31311 GCA_029783565.1 Rhagoletis cerasi
ACGTGTTTTCTGCAGCGTCATATTTCCAAATTTAGTAAGATTAAATATAAATAATCGAAGTTGTTAGGTTGAAAAGTAAACAAACGTCGAGGGTGAAGTGACATTTATAAGCATGTATTCCTTGGGGAACTCCACTCAACGCAGCAGCTCATCGACTTTTACATACATAGTTAAGGCTGGTTTTCACTATGTCATATTTTGACGTCAAAATTTGTGGACATATTTTGACACAACTTTATCTCCTTTATTCACACCTTTACCGATTATATTATTGGCAAAAAACGGGCAAATAGCCGATTTAGCAGCGCATGTACGTGACTGAGATCCTCTTCTGATCCAAATTAATCGTTATACCGGGTTTTATTCCCATTTGACAATGTGTTTTCACTCATTTGACGACAATTGCCACAGAATTTGACATAGTGAAAACCAGCCTTTACTTTATATTTTCCCAATGTTTATATACAAACAAATCCATATGCATACTTAGTATGTAAGCTGTATGTAGGTGTGCAGCATTTTTGCGTTTCTTTGCTCGATCTGGCACTCACACACACTCACCTACGTCTGGGCACATGTATATTGGTTTGGCAAACTGCCTCAGCTTATGTACAACAGTCCTTTCGATGTTCCTTTTAAGTGTTTTTTATATGTAGCTACTAGCATTGTTGCTGCTGTATTTTCAAACCCTGACACCCATGAACGTAAATATTTAGACACATTGGTAAATGGATTTTCAGTTATTGCTGCTGCGGGTATCCTGCTGCTGTAGCACACACTCACACACACATTTACCTATTTGCCCAATTACATATCGCTTAGTGTGTGTGCAGCTCTTCCTCGAAGCGAGTGTGTGGTAATGGCTCTGAGTTATCCTGTGTATGCTGTGTCGCCTCTATTATTACTCTATTGTTGTTGATGGCATCGTTTTTAGTTGTTGTTGGTGTACTTTTTTTGTTTGTTTGCTGGCACAATTTGATTTGCGGGAATTGCTGACCTGTTCCTCCTATCTTACATCTATTCACTGTAACAAATAAGAGCAACAACAACTACAAAAAGAAGAGAAACGAAAGAACCACAAAGGATGGATGTACTTGCAAGAATCCCCAACAGTCACCAGGACAATAAACGCTATGGCAGTACCTCAAATAGAGAAAGACGCAGCTGGCTGAGGGTGAATTGAAATTAACAGATTCCAACTTACAATATGAAAATATTTTGAATAGAATAACCCACTGCTTGAACATTTAATTTCTGATCTCTCGATCTTTTGGGTGGTCAATTGGATTGTGTTTTTGTAATAATAAAAAAAGCTGAACTTAACAGTTTACGGTAAATTCTCTTGAAAAATCTTTTTTCCATATCTAGAGGAAGAAATTCCACGAAAGAAATAAAAAAAAAATATTTTTTGTTGAATGTTCGGACGAGATTCGCCTGTGCCTTAAAGCATATGCCACCGAGGAGCGACCGCTGTTAGAAACAACTTTTCTTATTATTTAATTTGTATACATTGATTACTTTTCCTATTATTTTTGACACCAGGTATGAAAAATGTACCCTAAAGAATGGTAGGAAACCCCTCTAACCGCTCGGCTGTCGCGACCACCCGAAAAAATATCATTCCCTTATTCTTGACTTGGTAGCTTCTTTTTTTATCTACTGGCCAGGGTAATCTATTTTGGTCGACTTTTTTGCCATTTTTACCACTTTGATATCATTTCGCTTTCTTGTTTATTTAGATTTCAGTATTTTTGTAGTAAAAGCTATGGAGTGAAGGCACAATAAGCTTCTTTGGAAGCCATTTGTGTCTGCGATCACCCGAGGTATGTTCCAATAGTCCAAACTTGAATTGAATGAAATTAATTGCTGCTCATATGTATGTATATACATATGTTGAAAGATAATAAATAAAAAGTCAATTCCATAAAATACAAAATCAGAATATCGTTGAATTATTTTAATATATGTGACCCGGCCTATGAAAAGGTGGCTTATGACTCAAAATATGACATGGTTTCGATAGTTTTTGAGATGCTCTTTCACGTGGTGAAAACTAGAAAGTCCTTTCTTTTTTGAGTCATAAGCCACCTTTTCATAGACCGGGTCACATATGTTGCAAAATCTTATAGACAAGACTAAAACATACAAATTAAATTAAAAAAAAAATTTTAATATACGCTTTTATGTAAATGGACTAAAGGTAGGAAATAATTTTTCCTACACTCAGAATTTGTCTTGATAATTTTTGATTCTAAAATTTTAGCAACAGTAATTATAAACAACTTATTAAATTCCAAATGAAAAACGTGGTGCGCATGTAATAGAATCGAAGTGATATATGTATGTACATAATAGCTCTGATCCAGTACTCCATGAACTTACAGGTTTTTACACGAACTTGCAGGAAGTTACAGGAAAAATTATCCCGTACTCCAAATTCCTCCAAAATCCTGTAAAGGAGACAAATTTTTGGAGAGTTGTGTACAGAATGAAGTTGCAAGATTTTACCCGAACTTTTTCTTCTGGTAAAATCATGAAAAGTGTCAAGCTATCACTGATTGACGTTTTTACAGGAAAAATGCTTTTTTTGTTTCCGTACTTTTTGTTGTTACTCACTTTTTACTCTCACTTCAGAGAGTAATTTTGCTGTTTGATATTTTTACAGGATTTACACAAAAAGTATTGGATCAGAGCTAATTCATTAACAATTCCATTACATTTAATTGGCAATAAGTCTTTCATTCATGATTCAAACTAAGTAGATAACGCGCATTGAAAGTTTATATCGTCTACTTAGACCTAAAATTTCTTCTGCGGAAGTACAAATTTGAGATCGATTTTAAGCGATCGATTTCGTCTAATTGGAAAACATCTCGATTTGGTATACATATATCACTTTTCATAGCAATTTAAGTATATTACATGCACCCCACGTTTTTCATTTTAAGTCTCATAAATTGTCTATGACTATTGCTAAAATTTTAAAATCAAATCTCATCAGGACAAATTCTGAGCCTAGAGGAAATATTATTTTCTACTTTTTAGTCCATTTACAGAAACATGGTATATTAAAATTTTTTTATTTATTTAATTTTTTCGTTATACCAGCTGTCATCGTGGCATTACTGAAATGTTACAGATACTCAAACCAATAAAGGTTGCCTAGCATGCTATTATACCTACTATAGTTTCAAACTTGATTATTGGTAATTTTGTTCATATAAAAACAGGTGAAAGGTGTGCACATTTACTCTGACTCGTAAGGGCCAAGCATTTCAGTACCCACCTATCATGATTTCCGGCCTGCGGATACAATTACAAAGGATCTTAGCTTATAAGACAACCTATCAACTCGGTAGGTATGTCGCTTACCTTAATTAAGCAAGCAACAAAGACAAAGACCTGAACAATAGCGAAATCACCTCGGTCTAGTTTTGCTAACGAAGCGCCCAAACTGTAAAGTATTTAGTAGGGACCAGCGTTAGAACTTCACTACGATCGTAGTAGATTAACTACGATTTTTGAGGAAAATTAGAAATCTACTACGCTACTTCGCTTTACCCACGATCTATTTCGATTTTCTTTCGAAAATAATAAAGTGCACTTATTGCAGTAAGTATCTGAACCCAAAAAATACAAGAAGTTGAATTGCCTTAGTTTTTAAAGATTACTGACACATTTGCTTTAAATAAAAGTATGAAACTCGGATATTTCTTAATCAGCCTTATCATGAGTTTCATTTTCACCCGAAATCGTTCACTTTTCGCGTATGTGTATGCACTAGCGATGTCCGTGGCAAAAATACATCGATGTTTTTCCTCGCATCGATGCATCGAAACTTACATCGATACGCATAGAGTTTTCCTACACTACGGAAATAAAACAAAACCAATTTCAAACAATTATACAAACTTTCATTTTGATATACTTATATATTATGGTCTATCAAACAAGTGTTCACTTGTTGGTTTTTTTTTAAATATTCACAACGTTTTGCAAGTTAACATTTTTTATTACTTCTTATAAAAATATTGTTCATGCTTTAGCCAAAACGATGAAAAACAAATTTTCAAACCTTATACCAAATTTAGAAAAATTCAACAAATTTCCATCAATATTTTGAACTTTTTAATGTGAGGCCTTAGAAAATTTTTGGGTATGCAGTTTTATAGCTCATAAAATTTTAGTATAATTAAGTGCAGGTTTCAATTGCTTGGATTTTTAATAATTTTGTTTTGCTGACTTGCACTTTGTTATACTAAAATTTTATGAGCTATAAAACTGCATACCGAAAAATGTTCTAAAGACTCATGTTAAAAAGTTAAAAATATTGATGAAAATTTGTTCAATTTTTCTAAATTTTGTATATACTTTAAAACTTTGTTTTACATGGTTTTGGTTAAAGCATGAACAATATTTTTATAAAAAAATTTCGGAACCATCTTGCTCTCTTTGAATTTCAGACAAAGCGATGTTTGGCGGATCGATTTACTAGAGATATCAGTTTACAGAAAACATCGATGCATCGACTATTTATACATCGAGTCGAAAATTTTCGATGCATCGAAGCAAAATATCCCTAGTATTTCTTATGGGCGGTTGAAAAAATTTCGAGAGAATTTGTTTTGGGGCGAGTTAGTTTATTCAAGAAGAATTAGTAACCTATAATATTACCCAAATCTGTATATTTCTAAAAGAAATTATTTCTTAGAAATCGCATAAATTTCTTAATTTTTGTTCGGCACTAATGGTTAAAACGTAGTTTGTAAGATTAGTTTCGTCACTCGTTCGCTAAAATATAATACAGGTGTTTGAAATAAAGATGATAACGCCATCATCTAACACTATTTTGGTTCCGTACCTGGGTCAAACAGTGATTGTCTTCTAATTACACTAGTTTACACGAAAAATAAACCTTTGTAAAAAAGAATTTTCTAGGCTCACTTTGGTTCGCTGTATGTGAAAACAAAACCCATGTTTTTTCAAAGAACCGCTTTCGAGATTTTTTCGAAAAACGTGTTTTGGGGTACCTTTCGCAGTTATTTGCCAATATCTTTTGAAAAAATCATCTAATCGACGCATTTCCCCCCATTTACTCCGATTTAGGCTTGCCGTCGTTCTAACACTTCATTAATGATAGGTGTCTTAGCAATACATATGAGGGCACACAGATAGATAGATTGGTGTCTAGTCAAACTTTGTTATATTAAGGGCATTCTGTAAACATTTGGTAATTTTAAGGTCAATAACTGAAAATACGATACCTAAAAGACTACCAGATCCATTCAGAGAGTTGAATTGCTAATATTTTCGACACGAATCGGGAGTAACTAGAACTTCTACACTATTTCGCGGTTCAGCGCCACATCGGGAGCACGTCTACCTTCGTTTGTTAAAACGCAATTCTCACGATACCCCTCACCGGCATGTCCTTACGAATAGTTTGCAATAAACTTTAGGATTTCTGTTCCCCTTGATACTAAAATAAAGTCTCAGGCCACACCTCATAACCGAAACAACTACTCCGGAGTACTGACCAGGGTCTGGACACCATTTGCCTCACACACGCATTACCAAGTACGCAACCAAACGTTATGTGTGTATATATAAGGGGACGCTACCTTATTTGTGTCATGCCTCTGTTTGTCCAACTAATCGCCCATCTGTAAGATCATGCGAATTATCTTTGAATTCCTTTGAGAACTTGCATAGGTTTACCATCTTCTCTAATCCAGGAATCTAGGGTGTTGAGCGTTTCCAAGTCCATTTTATAGTTGCAGTCCGGAGCCGACCATTTATATTCTAACGGAGCTTTAAGGACACCTGTCAGATTCGGGAAGCACCTGTGAACTTGCTGCGGCATCTTGTCTGAAGTTGGACATTCGTTTCTCTTCCCTTATTTCCAGTTACAAAATTACCCTTCTAAAATAGAATCGGATTCCCGCTCGTGTATATGTGCTGCTGCAAGACACAGTCTAAAGTTTTCAGTTTGTTAAAAATGGTAGAAGGGATGCGGATGACCCGTCTCACCAGGTCCGGCGCTTGTATTACTAGGCCAAGGTATTAAGCAGAGAAATCCTTAACGGTCAGCCAGTCTACTTCCGAACCAACCTCCTGCGGTAGTCATTCGGCACCAGCGGAAGCTAATGATCCACAGCCGCGCTTCTGCTATTCAAAAGCTTTAAGAAAGGAACACGTACGTATATCCACCATAGTTGAGCGCCAGCGTCGAATGCTGGGGAAAAATTATGCTTACAAATACATGTAGTATTACTACATACGAGGTGACAAAGAAGAAAATGGATAATCGCCACTAGCTAGAAGCGCAAAGTAGAAAACAGTGACGAGATAAAGAATGCAAGTACATTTAAGCCAAAGAAAGCATGGAGGAGCCTACGATATTTGGAAACCAAAGCGTGATAATCAGAAAGTCAAAGACCTCCGCCAAACTTTTCGCCTATCCGCAGCATTCATGGCTGCCATTACCTTTTGTGAGGTAGCCAACGAGCACCTTACGCTGACTCTGTTGGGCTGTTATATCCGTCCAGACGTCTAGAAGAATGCTTTTGTTGTTGTTGCAACAGCATACAAATTCTCCAAAGAGCTTTTGGGGAGAGATGCTGAAGTGGCAGTCCTTGGCCGGAACGCTCAATTACTGTTCTTACGGATCTGTGCAGGGGATACTGAATAAGCATACTAACTCTGCATGGGTCATTCGTGATGCCAAATGGCAACAGGGACGGATTCAGCTCGTCTCTTGCTCCGACGAGCGCTCAGCTATGCTATATAAGCAGACAATAGTTTCGGTGGAGCATTAGTGGTCTGGGTCTGATTGGAGCACTGGGAGTAAATCGCTGGGGCAGATCGCGAGTCTTGGCTTGGATAGCAATCCAACCCTGTGAGGTGATGAACCTCATTCAGTTGGTAGACGAAGGGTAATCAAGCAAATACCGATAAATTTTATTCTTCCTATCGAAACCAGTATCATACCAGTCGATTTTTCTCTAGGTCACTTACATACATACGTACATTTATATACACACGATTACATACATACATAATATAAATACTCGTATTCTAGTCGTCTTACAAATTCCTTCTGGAAGCATTGTTGCCATTGCGGCTTATACCTACTTGGGTAAGTTGTATTACATAGCTAAGTTAAACGTTATTGCTTAGCCAAATACACACGCGTGCAGCAAAACATATCCCTGTAAGCTGTTTGGCGACGAATCTGTAAAGAGAGTATTCCGGAATTAGTCTCAATCGGGTAAAATTGGGCATTAATTTGTCGCAACTGGTCTCATATGAGTATTATGGGATATCAATTAGTCGCCGACTCATCTTTAAAGGGCACAGTTAACGATTTAATGATATGTAGGCACTTAAGGCCAAATCACACGATTGGTGCATTTGTATAGATTTGTACATTTTGGCAGTCACATAGTGGTGTTGGTTAGCAATTTAATGAGTTCAGCTCAATAAAAAAATTTCCAAACACCACTTTGTGATTGTCAAAACGTACAAATCTGTACAAATGCACCAATCCTGTGATTTCTCCTTTAGTCAACGAAATTTCATGTGCGGCATTGGCATGTACCATGGTATAATTAACAGACAGCAGCACCAGGGTTGCAATTTTTATTTTTTTCTACTACGTGAAAGATATGAATTCACATGCACCTACATTGGCATCAATTTTGCTAGCATTTTGATTGGTCAAACGTGTTTACATTTCTTTCTGTTTTGACATTCTAAGTTTCTGAAGCAACAATAAAATACATGCAGTTGCTGTATTTGCTTCTACCAAGAACCTCGGTTCGAAACGCATCTGGCGCAAATTTTTATTTTTTAAAAGCGACTATGTAGTTGCTTTTATACCCGTTCGGAAATAAAGGGGAACAATTAATCTCTTCATAGGACAAGCTCGAACGAAAGCGAACAGTTCATTCCATAAAAAGAGATCTAAAGTGATATTGATCGCATGTTCCTTTGCGATTGCTCCCGGAATCATCCCGGATTAGTCGCATTGTTTGCAAGGATGTGTGTATGGATACATGCATGTATGTGTTTTCATGTCATCTTCTCAACTGCATTAAGGCGTTTTATACCCGCATAGGTATACCATAAGTATGTATGTATGTATGTATGTATGTATGCATTTTCATAGCTGATGATGTCTTCATGTATTTAGTTCTAGGTGGATAACATGAATTGAATTACATCGTAATCACATTTCATTCTTCTACTCACAGCAACAGCAACAACAACCCCAACAATAAATGGAGTAAGAATGTATATACATATGTATGTACATACATATGTACTTATGAAGCATCAAGAACACAGCAATTGAATTATGTTGGACACAGAGGAGAAAGAAAGCAAAATACGAAGTGAAATTTGTAACTTCAACCGCCCTGTGCATTCATGAGAAGCTGTAAGCTGTATGCTCTCTGCTGTGTACACATAAGGACCCCAATAGCCAGTGACCAATTTTTATAGGTGCTTGTTGTTGTTGCTGAGTTATTGCCGCTAGTTGTTTTTTGATTGCTAGTGTTGTTGTTCATTTAATGCCTTTCTAGCAATTATCTTCAGTGATTTCTCATAAGACTTCTTCCACCATACTTGCGGTATGGAATTTGCCAACGCTTTTAGTTCAATTTTAAAGAAAGAGCTTCTGGTCCTTTTCTAATTTGTTGATATCATTTTTGTTTTTCGCTTAAGGCTTTAAAGACACTTTTAAACTTTTGTGATTTTTTTCCTGCCTACGAACTTAACTCGGTAGATACTCATCTTTCTCCGCTCGCAATTACCGCAAGGATAACAAAATTTTCTTGGCGAGCCAAGCATTTTCATGGGCCACAAGTGCACGCATAAACATTTAGGCTATGTATCAAGATGTATGAATGCACATAAGTATGTTAGTAAAATGTGCTGTATGTGCAAATGTATCTGCATACTTGTTGAGTAAAATCGTGTGTTGGTTCTGGGTTAAAAGCTTATCTCACGGCGCTGTATGAAGAAGTCTGTGTGTGTGTTCTTAAAGGAACCGAATAGAGTTTCCAAAGCAATGACTGTCATTTCGTCAAATTACTATCCGCATATTTATTACCGAAGCAGCACAGCCTAAAGACACTTTTTGTGTTCTGGTACGCAATCAAATAAAAGAACCGCATCCATATTTCACCAGTTCATGAGCCGCATCATCACTTACTCAGAAAGAGAAAATGACATACAATTTCATTGACTTATTTTCACTGGCTTAATTGCCTTCACTTCATCCCGATTCGGCTGGTTAATTGCATGCCTCGGTGCGCCCACTTTAGGAGGCACCAATAATAACAGGCAGTTGGCAATTAACTTGTGCCTATTCAATCTAAGCTCATTTCAGCCAACAATGGAGTTCTTATTTACTATACAGCTGCCACTCAAAGAAACACTAACTGCAACAAACACACAAAATTTCTCTCCAAGGACCTACATATATACATACATACGCTATGCTTAGATGAAGGCAACAGCTAAATAAACGAAATGGCAAGCCTTAGCTGAATTAACAAAATGGCATCCTTTTTCATTGCGGCTTGAACTAGGCAGAGGTTATGGAATCTAAATGTGGTTAAAGCTATCGATAATATCAGAGCTTGTACAGGGAAATGCCTGAAACTTATGGGCGGAACGAGAATATCAAACCCATTTAGATATACATGGCCATGGCGTCGGAGGAAGTTTTAAGACAGTATGCAGGGAGTGGGGTGACCAACAAACCCTTTTAAATACACTCGAGAGAGCAAGGCGACCTTGAAGGCACACTGATTGAAAAGCAAGGATTTTCATCATAACTGGTACATTCAACCACAACCTTTTAGTAAAAGGTTTCTTTGCAAAAAGTCTTTTGCCAATGATAATACTTCGCAAAGACTGTGCTACACTTTGCCAGGTAAAGCGGTACGAAGAATATGGCGTCAATGTTGAACCGAAAAATGCTAATCCTCCAAATTGTCCTGAGCCCAGGCCAATTGATGAATACTGGGCCGTTATGGAAAGCAAATTGCTGCTAATTAAGCAAGTTGCTAAAAACGAAAAAGCATTGCCGAAAAAATGGGTGAAGATGTCTTCCGAGATAACAGGAAATGATGTGCAGCATCTAAAACACGAGTTAGTTTCAAACTTCGAACTTTCGAGTATTCCACAACTATATAAAAGAATCGTCTCACAGAATAAGTTTAATTTTTCTTTATTGATCATTAAATACGGATTTTGTAAAAAATTTTGATCGACCGGTTTTTTTTAACACAGTCTTTATAACTGCATGAAGAAGGAATCTCAATACATATACATCGAAGTGTACGCGTAGGTAGCAGACGGCTATCATTCCAGCTAAGTATATCCGAAAGAAAGTCCAAACCAATGCTTAAATTATATATGTATAATTTAATTTAGGCGCATAAATCATCTAACAAGTCACTTTTGAGGGTTTTCTCAATGAGGAAATTTTCGATCTCGGCCTAGTCCAACAAAGCTAGTTGTTTTGCTTCTGTGCCAACTGGTCTTTCCAACGCAGAGGAGGCCTCCCTCTTGCTCTCCTACGACCACCGGGCTTCGAGTCGAACACTTTCAGGGCTGGAGCGTTTGTGTCCATTTGAACGACATGACCAAGCCAGCGGATCCGCTGTACTTTAATGCGCTGTACAATGTCCAAGTCGTTGTAAAGCACGTACAGCTCATCATTCCATCGTCTGCGGTACTCGCCGTCGCCAACGCGTAAAGACCCGTAGAATCTTTCTCTCAAATACTCCAACGGCCGCCTCAACGGATGTTGTCATTGACCATGCTTCTGCGCCATATA
>JAPVRG010236515.1:0-16520 GCA_029783565.1 Rhagoletis cerasi
TGCGATGAGTCCGGGATGTGTCCGGGATGAGTCGCAAAGGAACATGCGACTAATGCCACTTTGCATCCCTTAGTATGGACTGAACTGTTCCCTTTTGTTCGAGCATGTCCTATGAAGAGACCAATTGTTCCCTTTTATACCCGAATGGGTATAAAAGGCGACTAGTCGCTTTTAAAAAATAAAAATAAAAACTTCGCCAGCTGCGATTTGAACCAAGGTCCGCTGGATTGCTAAGCGTATACTCTCTCTACATGCCAACGCCGCACATGAAATTTCATTGACTAAATGCCTACATATCATTAATACCCGTTAGATATCGTTGCCTAGGTAAACGTTTGTCGTATGTTATTCACGTTTCCTATGCGCTTCCGACAATCTTTTACCCAGGCGACGAAATGAGTTGGGGACTAACTCATCTCCAATTATACCCGTAAGGGATGAGTCGAGACTAATTGATCTACAATAATACCCGTTTGAGACTACTTGTGACTAATTGATGCCCAATTGTACCTGATTGAGACTAATCCGGGAATACTCGCTTTAGAGCTTAGTCGCACAATTTTTTGCAGGGTTACAACTATGTACATATGTACAAACATGCACACATATGCCCGCTGAATGACTGGCAAGGCAAGAGGTTGGAGGCCTGTAAAAAATAAATAAAAGTTGGCTGTAAGTACAAAAAAAAAGAACACACAAACACTTCATTTATTTTCGTGGTTGCTATGCGCACGCGTTTGCAAAACTTGAACGCAACTAAACACAAAGTGGTGCCACTCACGCATGCCACAGGATGGTGTACAACATCTCAACCAACGCCAACTTGCGCTGGCAAAACAAAAATTAATTTCGGTAATATCCTTCAGCTCACTCGTGCTCTAACAAGCGCACACAAATGCAAATCCTCGTTAATGTTAATGTGTATGTGCTTAATGATGTTTCGACAATAGTGGGCCATGGTGTCTCTTGAGGAAATTCAAAATTCATATCCATTGGTATGCGGTTTCTTTGCCACATAGTTATGCCACAATTTTGAGCCGAAATAGAAGAAAAGTACACTTTTTATTTGTTTTATGAAAAGTTGCAGCGAATTTTTAATTGCTTTCATTTGCGAAACTCAAAACTGGATTATGTTATTCCATTTTTAATGTTCATCAGACATATGGTACTGCACACATACGTATGTAGGATGTCTTAGGGATTTCAATTTTTTCGATTTTTATGATCCCAGTATTTTCGGGATTAATCCCGGGACTTATACATTCATTATTTTGCAATTATTTGATTCGAAAAACATTGCATCAACACTGTTTGAGAAGCTCTCCTATATAAATAATAAATAGATTGGTTTTAAATATCCTTTTTTTATTTAAAAAGTCAATAGTTGAATTTATACGCATTTATTAATACTTTAGCGGATACATATCTATCTGATAAAGTAATTTAATTGATGAACTAACTTAACGTATGTCGAAAAAAGCTCGACGCACAAAAACTTAAAAAGTAAACAAATATATTTTGTGGTTGAAAGAAGTTCATCTATTTTTTAATCTCGTACAAGTTAAACAGAAAGCAGTAGGCTTTAATACATATTCCGTTATGTTTAAATAAAAAATCACGTAAGTTAATGTAACTTTTTACGACAGAGGAATACATATACTGGTAGCAGAAATAATAGAGGCGCTTTAATTTGACGAGTTTCGGATGTATTTTCTTTGTTTATTTAAAGTTTTATATATTTTTATAAAAGTCTAGTAATTTATATAACAAGCGCCATATAAATTCACATTTCAAACTTTGTACAAAAATTATGAAAGTCCAACAAATTTTACCAATTTCCCAAAAATTTCAAACTTTTTATTCAGAATCTTTAGAAAAATTTTTGGTAAGCAGTTTTATAGCCCAGTAAATTTTAGTAGGATAAGCAAGTTTCAAGTGCCTACATTACGCTGATTTTCGATAACTTTTTTTTTGCTGACGGTGTCACGCATTTTCTTCCATGCAATTTATTTTATATGGAAGAAAATGCTTAGCAGCGTCATAAAAAAATGGAAACTTTTTGGGAAATTGGTGAAATTGGTGAAATTTGTTGCATTTTCATAATTTTTGTACAAAGTTTGAAATGTGGATTTATATGGTGCTTATTATATAAATTGCTAGACTTTTATAAAAAATTTTAAAAACTAAATAAGTGAAAGAAATACAGCCGAAACTGGTTATTTCTGCCCCCAGTGTATGTATGTAATGATCTTTGTATTAAAAAGAAAACCAAAAAAAATCGTTAAAATATATAGATGTTTGCTAAAAACTCAACTTGCTTTTAGTAACAAAATTAACAAAAAAATATTATCATATATTTCATAAATAAATCAGAAATATTTAGTCTTACATAGTCTTATTCTACTCCACTTCATATGCTTCGTAAGAAATTACGAAAGAATTAAATTATTTGCCAACAATCCCGGGATTTTCGGGATTTAAAAAAGACCGGGATCCCCGAATCCCGGGATTCTGGGACTCACCTCCCTTAGTGTGTATGTATGTATGTAATAAAGTTACTTCTTATGGAGAAGAAAATACAAAAATGTAGTAAAGAAAATTTAAAATCATTTCTAGAAAAACAAAATAACTATTATAATTACTTATATGAAGTAAGTACATAAATACATACTCGTATAAATATTTTCAAGTCGTCCTTTAATGAACACTCGATAGTTTCTCGACGCTTAATAAAGAAAACTTGTTCCATCATTTTGATGTTGACATTGAATTAGTGACGCACTAAAATGACCGTCGTTGATTTGCTATAGAATTATATTTAGTGGAGCTAATCTTTCTAACGGGCACCAAAAAGTTGATCTAAAGACGATGGTTATCCACAAGCTCTAAAAACATAATCTTAACAGGGATCATAGTTTATGACTACGCAAAAGACATAGTCATCCAAATTAAAGGAAATTTTAAAACAAAAAATTTTATTCTTAAAACAACTTACAATCATTTCCTTTAACAAAATAAAGAATACCAATTCGACCAAACCCATTCTGGGGGACCAAAATTGAGTTCTCCCAAGAGTGAAAATCTCAAGGAGACTTATTGAAATTCAAATCTTACAACAGTTATCACTAGAGCTACAAAGGCATTTTTTGCCCCAGCAACGGGAAGGTGCCTCTGCCCGGCTGGTTGATGTCCTCGCGAAGACAATTGCTGACATCACCGTCATACACTCCGATGGCCAAACATTGACTCGGACCACTTGTTGCAGCCAAGATACGCACGCGCCTCTGCGCGGCAAAAAATTTGCATCCAACAATGCAAGGAAATCCTACCGCTAAAAAGCTGCAATTACAAAAGACGGGAAGTTTATTCGCCACTCGTCTCTCACACCTGCTTTCAGAGAGCACTCTTCAACAAACCGTCATATTCGAGCAGGGGAACTACATTCCCGGCTCATTACGTATCACCGCCGTTGATGTAGGTGGATTTCAGCGAGCCCGAAAGAATAACTGGTACAATGAGAGATGTCACGAAGCTGCAGAGAAAGCCTCTTATTGGGTCACGCTGCGATCGGGCGCAATGGGAACTATGTGGAACCGTTACAGGGAGCTGAAGAGGGAAGCGAGACGTATTTGCCGTGATAAGAAGAGAGAGGCCGAAATACGGGAGTGCGAAAAGCTTGAAATGCTCACCGGAAGGAAAAACGTCCGAAAATTTTACCAGAGAGTCATGGGAGGGTTCAAGAGCTGGACGAACTCCTGTAAGAACAACCACGGCGACCTAGTGACTGCTGCCCAGAACTTACTTTCACACATAATGAAGGGAAAGCCTTTCCACCCTATTGAATGGCAGCAGCACTGAATGTAGTGGATAGACGAACATGACCCGCAGTCGATGATGATGGAGTCGATATTCCACCCCTTCACTATGGCGGGGTACAAATAGCATTTACGCTGCTGAAAAACAACAAAGCTGATGGCTTGCATGCACCTTTCATGTGATTTCTTTACTCTGATGTTTGGGAAAATAATAAGAGCTGAACCGCTCTTGTACACTTTTTTACAAGAGCGTAAAATTGCTGGCATATGCCGACAATATCGGAATAATCGGCAAAGTATGTGGGTCTGGTGATGAATGAGGACAAAACGTAGTATCTCCTGTAATTAGGAAAACAGTCAGAGCATACGCGTCTCTGCACCCACGTCACTGTTGACGGTTACAAGTTTGAAGAAGTAGATGACTTCGTTTATTTAGGAACCAAAATTAACACTAATAATAATGTATGCCTTGAGATCCAGTGGGCAATTGGGAAGTAAATTCCTTTCTCGTTGTATAAAAATGCCACTCTATAAGTCATTTATAATGCCCGTGCTGGTGTATGTCAGAGAAGCATGGACAATGAAAACATCTGATGAGACGGCTTCTGGAGTTTTCGAAAGAAAGCTTCTGTGGAAGATTTACGGGCTTTGGCAGAAATAGTGTTCAATACTCTCTACTTCTTCAAAATATATCGTGATGGCCAATCCTGAAACCAGGGGGAAGGACTTAGAAACTGATTCTAATTGGACATTATTGAATATATATATTCTTTGATGGCCAATCCTTTCTTAGTCGTTGGTTCGCAGAGAGGCTACCATCTTTAAATTTCGTGGTATGTCTTCATCTATGAGTTTTTCTAGAGTAGAGGTAGGGTTAGCAAATCCAATAAAGCATTAATTCGCCATCCGAGCTTGCCCAATATGCTATAACCGCTGGATATAAGAAGAGGATTACCACTTTAGCCACAATGATCAAAAAAGAGGCTAGTTTGAGGACAAAATCCTAACATTGCCAGAACCAAGTGTGCATACCTTAGAAGTCGTTTGGAGGTCTTAAAGCAATTCCTTGAGCTTAGATGTTATCTTGGTTGAAGATAAGACTTTCTAAAGATACAAATTGGGGAACGTCGGAAGAAATCCTATAGCATATAAGATGGTATGATTATAAACCATCGGGTAGGATTTCAAAGAGAAATACGGACCAAATGACTCTTTTGATCATATTTAAATGCCTTCGCCAGTTACTGAAACAAACAAGAAATCAAATTTCCTTAGAAGTAAGACACGCGTATAATATATGTACATACATACATCGCTTTTTTAAAGTTTTCTCCGATTTTGAAACTTTTTACACTAGATCTTCTCTGTGTCTGTGTTATTTTAACAAAGGTGTTGGGCTGCGAAGAAGCAAAATCCTATTAAATTACAATAATTATTACAATAATTTTTATAAAACAGTTTGAAATAAAATAGTACCCTTGTCAACAGAAATAGTGATTAGTTTAATTCCACATAAAATTTTTTAAATTGCACATTGCTTTATCATTTCAAGTCTTAGTAAAAATTGGATATTCGTCTGAATGAAATGTAAGAAAAAAATTAAATAGGCATTTCTTACAACCCTGGGAAACGACTCCAATGAATTGCGTTTAATAGCATGGTTGGCATAATTTTGTTAAAATATAAAATAGATGAGGAAGACTCAAATCTAAACTAACTAAAAATATGCACATGCTGTCCGCAAGAAAATAACAATGCTCTAAAACATCTTACATCAGATTCCACTCATCGCATTTTTATGCACCGATTGCGCTTAGTTCTAAAGCTTTTAGTTGTAGCGCAAAGTCACAATTTACGAGCGATAACATTTTGTGCAACTGTAGTTAATAATTGCAAGCTTCCCATTGGCTGTTGGCCATACACCATAGGCAACAACAAAATGTCCAACGCATAGCTACGTGTACACGGCGAAAGCCAATCACACTATCGCAAAAGCTTTAAACAAATCTAGGACATCCCCTTTTGCATGCCCCGCACACTAAAAACCCCCTCGACAGCCAGCAGAGTCATAAAATCGACACACTCCATGCCAATGGAGGGCGGGCGCATACAACGTGGCCCTCTGACCGAGCCGAGCGACCGCGCTATCGACCTAAGAACCGAGAGACGCGAACACTAACAACAAAGCCGTAAGCACCTCAACGTTTGCACGAAGGACATACCCATTTGGGGCTGGGTGTGGATAGATGGATAGCTGAATGTGGCAATGCATGCGTGTGTGCTAGTGTGTGTGTGTTTGTGTGCTAGTGTGTGTGTGTTTGTGTGCTTGTGTGGCTGACTATAAGTCTTGTTGCTGTTGTTGGTTGCTAAAAAAGGATTCATTTCCGTCGGCAAAGCTCGCATACGACTTGCTCGTTCTCGTACGGTTTCTAGTGCTCGTCGTCGTCGCTGTTGGCGGTTGCCAGCAAAAGCATTCGTTAACGAACACAAAACTGATTAGACCTAAACGTATGCAGAACTTTTCAAAACACACGAAGAACGTCTCCCCAACCCCCAAACGTGTGTGGTTTGCGGTATATTCACGTAGGTATATGTGTGTATTTACGCGCACGTTGCACACTATTTGTGCACGAATGCCACCGAATAGAATAGAGATGCATGCTTTTCATATGGGCGATGTAGATTGCAAGTAGAATTTTCGGATTCTAAGCGCGTCATTGGTAGCCTATTGTAGAAAGATGAAGTGCGAGTAGTTTTACATATGCCAGCAGAGTTGCCATCTCATTCAGAGGAGACTGCAGGTATTCATTAGAAAGAGACATGAACAACTACATAGAGCAAGAACGCTTAGAAACTTTTAAAGTAGGGTCTTATTGTATTTGTAAAAGGTCATACTTCGACGTCCTAGAAAGAAATCGGAAATGAAAAAATATTTTAATTTTGATGTTTGTACCAAAAGAAAATCTAATTGAAAGTTGTATATAAAATTATGCAACATTGCCGTTAAATTAATTAATAGGTCCTGAACCGCTGATATGGTTGGAAAATGTTTTAACGCAGATGATGGTGAATTCAGTAAGCTTCACCTAAGTAAAATGAAATTTGTGATTGTCGAACTACATCAAAAAACAAAATGCTATTAAGTGAGCACACGCTTTTCTGATCTAAAAAAAAAACATCTGGCCATATCTCAAAAACTATTCTACTTTTCTATATTTTGACTTCATATCGGGATTCAGCGAAAAATTTTACTTTATAAATGATGGTCGAATGCCACAGGTCGAAATTTTTTTTTTTTATATCTGTAAACTTGTGTAATGGAGCTACATTTTATTGACTACTACAAACTATCCAATTACTTAGCAGTCAGTCACTGCCAAGTTAAGTCTTCATTAGCAATACTGTTTAATTTATTACAATTTCTAGAATTTTATAGGCAAGGTTTTAGTAGTTTAGAATCGTTGCGCTGACTGGGCACTGACTGTTCTCAGTGAATAATTTCAGTCAGAAGAAAACTTCGCAAGAGGAAAACTAAGTATCTCGAATACCATATTTATCTCCCTTGGGTTGCTGTAATTGTTTGTCAGCTAATCTGGAGTGAAATGGCCACAAGGTAGGTTAGTCTATAGTATAAAAACTTCGAGAAACAGGAAATATAAAGTTTAAGTCGGAATGTTGATACTATTTTTCGGCTTTGAAAGATAGATGAAAAGTCGGATGATGAAAAGCAGGAAACAAAAAATTTTAAAAAAACTGGACCAAAAAAATGTACATTAGATATTCAAGATAAAGAAGCCCACTTTTCGCTGTTCAGTTCTTAAGTTTAGCTGTTATACCTCAATAGTTGTTGTCTACTTTTTACCGTCCATATTTTATATACACTCTTCGAATGTATGAGGTTTTTCCACCTGAGTTTTGAAACGGAAATTTTACTCAGTTTTAAATAAAAAAATGTATGTCAAGTTTTTAATTAACTGCGTTCATATATATCTCTGTTTTCAGGTTAGCCTCTACCACGAGACATCTGATAACAGACTGAGACCGATCTATCTCGCTGGGTCGGTTCCAGCACAAAAGTTTCATCACACTGCATGGCTGTCCCCAGAAACGAAGTCGAGCATGTTGTAATAGACGAAAGGCGCGCTAGCAGTGTTCTAGACGTACGTCCGATTTGAGGATAAAACTTTGAATACGACCATTATATAGTTGCAGCTAAGATACGCACACATCTCTGAGGAGAAAAATGTTCGATTAGCAATACAATTGGAACTAAGCGAGCACGAAATAACAACTTATATAGCGAGGAATATCAAGCCGCTGCAGAGGAAAAAGATCCCGCCTACAGAGCCACGCTGTGATCTATGAGGGATCGATATAGAGAGCTGAAGAAGGAAGAAATACGTGATTTCAGACAGGGACAACACCCAAAAATGCTATCAGAAAGTTAGATGACTACGGAGGGTTTCAAGACAAAAACAAATTTCGTAGGAAAAAATATAGCGTGGTTATATTATGGAGGGGAAATTTATCTACCCTTCTGAATCGGACTGAAACCAGTAGAGAAGATGACGGTATTGACGTACCGTAAATGAATTATTAAAAATGGGTATTCAATCAAAATTATTAAAATAATGTTTTGTGGTTAAATAATCAAATTCAACTTAAGTTATATGAAATATTAAATATAAGTGTCAAATGAAAGCTTTCAGAAATATTTAGTTTGAAAATATTTTTATTAGGGTCGCCACCTAATCGAAAAGTCATATAAATCAAGCTATGTATATAAAGCATGTTTTTTTAGACATGTGGTTTTCAAGGAGAAATAAAAAGCATATATTTTAATGGTATGGCCAAGAATTTAGCTTTATTATAAAGATAAGGGTTCGCCATCATGTTTTCAAAATGTTTTCGGGCAAGTGACCGCCGCGGCTGGCTCGAATAAATTCCAGCCGAGAGGCCCAATTTCAGACCACTTTTTGCAGCAATTGGGGCCGTATGTACGTTTTGCAAACGTTGTTTCTGAGTAAGTCTGTTCATTATGAAATGGCAAACCAAACTGAGTATAAATCAAGTAACAGCTGTCAAAAGACCAACTCCGCAAAAAGTATTTCCGCATTGAAAACCACAGGTCTAAAAAAACACCCTTTATATGATAGGTAAAGCCATTTTTGTGAAGGTCATCAGATCTGCACCGTTCTTTCGACGTTAAAAAATGAGATGTCAAATTAAAGAAATTCGCCTATAGATATGCAATTAGATTTTGGTTCTTGAAGTTGATGAAATAAAAAACTGAAACCATGCGAGACTGCTCTTCACGAAGATGTGTCTAAAGCGATTTAGATGCAATTTACCACACGGATCGCTTATAATTTTGACAAATATTTGGAATATTTTTTAGGTTTTCTAAAGGGATTTGCCACCTGTTTGAAAAGGTTAATTCAAGTTTGGCCTTTTAACGCCATGCGGCTTCACTAGTATTTTATAATATTTCATTTCAAACCTTACCATCCAGTTATCGAAATATCTAGGGTTGTATAAGTTTATCGATATATCGAACTTCATCAAGTCTCCAGAGTGCATCGAGTGCGATAATTTGTCGATAAATATGGAAATTTATGGAGTTATATCGAGTTTTAACGGGTGATCGGAATTTAGTGCTTTTGATATTCACAGTTGTCTATATGTGTCAAATTATCAAAATTTATCGACTAACAGGAAAATATTTGAAACTTGTCTTATCGAGAATGGTCCGAGCAACACCGCAAAAAAAATTATGGAAAAAAGATTTTTTCTTAAAAGCGGTCGCCCCTCGGCAGGCAATGGCGAACTCCGGGGCGTATTTCTACCATGAGAATGCTTCTCATAAAACACAATCGCCGTTCGGAGTCAGCATAAAACTGTAGGTCCCTCCCTCGCCGCAAATTGGAGGAGAAGCTCGGCCAAACACTAACATGTTGTGTAAGCGCCAATCTATCTATATACTTATTTCTCAAAGGTATTTTTCTGTTACCAAACGATATCTCCTTTAATATTTCATCAAATTTAATGAATGATATCTCATTTTGAAGGGAAGAAGCTCACGTACATGCGAAAAATAGTCACGTTGTTCAAATTTAATTATTTAATAAAAAAGGGGGTTTAAAAAGCTGAAAGCACTGTTCCGGTGAATAAAGCGCCATATCTTTCATAATAATTCATCAAATTGAATGATTGAAACACCATTTTGAAGAACAGCTCACCATTTTGAAGAACAGCTTCACAGCTTAATAGGGTTGCCACCTGTATTTAGTGACTAAATATATGGACATTGGCTAAAAATGTGCATTGCGTGCAGCGAATGAAATACATTTAAATGCGCTCTTGATAACTTTGAAGAGGATTGCCAACTATCTAATATTAATCTCTATATACATCTTTATATATTTTTTCCAAAGTTTTTTTCTGTTCTGTGCTAGCATGTGTACTACATGCGAAAAATATTTACGTTATTTGAAATACATATTTTCTTACCAAAAATTGCCTTAAAAATGACAAAAGGATTATAGCCGGTCAAGCACAAGCCAGACAGTGGTTTGTGTCCATGCTAAACATGGCGGTAGGACGGCCATCGTTGAAAGTGCAGTTAAATGATCACCTTTATGTCCACAGGTTATAACTCATGAGTTGACCCAAAATATGCGGGCAAATGAGGATCCTGTTTTTACTGAATGGCTTTTCAAATTAGGTAATGGCGATTTAGAAGTTCAGACGGAATTCTCCAATGAAGCAATTAAAATACCGGAACATTGTTTTTGTAATTACAACAACATTATTACTTCCGTATTCAATGTCACGCAAATCAATGATAACATTTTCCAGTTCTATTCAACAGCGATTTTATGTTCAATAAATGATGATTACACAAAAATGAATGAGCATATTATTTCTTCTTCTTCTTGTTTGGCGCTGAAACCGCTTAAGCGATTTTGGCCGAGTATAACAAAGCACGCTAGTTGTTTCGCTTCTGTGCCAACTGACGCCAATTGGATATGCCAAAGCATATTATTTGCAATCTGTTATTTGGTAGAGAAAAGATTTGCTTGAGTTCAGATTCTGTTCAGCAAAAAGGGAGCAACGATCAATTATGCCCTATAAAATTTTTAAACTCCCTGAATCCGTCGGATTTACCACCCAATAAATTAATTTTGATGAAAAATGCTATAATTATGATAACTAGAAATCTTAACGCTAATCAGGGATTAACAAACGGTGCTCGATTAGTGGTCACTCACTTAGGTGAGTACGTCATTACTGCTAAGTTTATTCATACAGACAAAACTGTATTCATACCACGTATTAATCTCTGAACCAGTCATGACCTTCCAATTAGTAAGAAAACAGTTACCGGTAAAGGTAGCGTTTGCTATGACAATCAATAAAGCACAAGGTCAGACGCTTCAAAGGGCAGGGTTGTATCTACCGGAACCTGTTTTTTCGCATGGGCAGCTATACGTGGCTTCTTCAAGAATCCGTACATTTAATGATATTTATATTTGTATCCCAGAAACTTTCAACCAAAAAGAAAAGAATGATCACCCTATCACTTCTAGCATTGTTTTCAAAGAAGTTATGTAAGATTTCAGTTAAAATTACATATCTGTAGTGACTCCAATAAACCAAACTGCTGAAGCAAATACCTGAGTTAATTTATTTCCACTTTATTCTAAAATATTTGATGCAAATAATTAGCACGGGTAAGCTAGTTTTATTGTATTATTATTATCTAAAGTTGCAGAAATTCGTTGATAGGCGTCATAAAGACAGATTTCGAAACTTATGTTGTACATACCGACCGAAATTTATGATTAGGTATCGAATATTTTAGAGCAAGTAATTTTGTACCTTATAATTTAGTCGACGTGATAAGTTTGAAAACATCTTTAGGGCTCTTAAAAAACTAGAAAACGGTAAAATTTCGACAGTAACTGGCACTCCTAGTAATAATAATTCTTTCAAATGCTTTCATAGCTACCTACATAAGATCTTGTACCACTTACATGTGTGGCATAATGTAATCATAAAAGCAGATAAATATTATATTTTTTGTTTAGCCCCAAACTGCCATAAAAGCAAAATGTTTCATTCTATTAAACATTTTTATTGCAAATTTGTAATTTACAATTTGCATTTTGTTTTACGAGAATACCCGCCGACCTTCACCAACGACCGCCCTCCAGGCAACTTTGCGCTTTTGCATTCATAAAATTGTGATAGAATGTAATTTTGAAATCATAAAAATGTAACATTTCGCCGATTACGTGAACACAACGGGAAGCTGGTGAAGGAGAGCAGTTAAGGGGCTCATGTAATTTCTTTCTAATATGCGAAATATGACATACAAGAAATTCGGAACAAAATATGATGTCGGTAAAGGGAAGCAACCATAAAATTGAGCCGAAGATACGAAGTCACCGTTTTTGCGGCTGATGGATTTGATAGCGCTGCTATCTGTTTTTGTACGAGTACTCATCGCTGTGCGTCGCTGCAGCGTAGTTAAAAGTAAAGTATTGTACGCGTTACCGTCGTTGCGCCAATTGCTTACCTCGCATGTGTAAATATTACTCATACGCCACGGTGACTTAAATGAACAAAACAAAACAAAAACACAAAAAATGGGTAAAAGATAACTAATACTGGTATAGCAAAAGCGCAAGGAGTAGGCCAAGGCAATTTTAATAACATGTCATCAAATTTGTTCGTGCATTCGCCTATAAAAATGCCATTATATACCGTTGACATCCGGCGGAAGGCCGCTACGGGATACATACATACGTACATATGTATGTTCTCCCCCGTTCTTCTACTGTCATCATTGTTGCAGCATATGGGGATGAGGTAAACTGGCACGCCTTGTACAAGCGACACCAAGGTATTCTTCATAGGCTCTATCGCTACTACCATATCAAGGAAATGCAATAACGCTTTCGTCCCCTGAGATGTTCCAGATATTGAAAGCATACTTTTTTATTGCGCAAAAGGCTGACAACAAAGGAATTGAACTTCAACCAGCAAGCAGAGACCTGTGGCCAGCTGCTATTGACCATTTTCTATCTCCAATCAAGCAATCAAGTATGATCGACGTACATACATTTATATGTACATATATTTGCTGTACGCACATTGTTCGGAGCTTCCGCCATCTGATGGTTCTTTTTTGTTAAGAAAATAAGTTATTTGGTTGGCAACAATGCTTTTTTGTAAAAAAAAATGTGCTTTATTGAGCTTTCTTGTTAGAACAATGGTTATGCTTACGCGTACAATGCTGCATGGATCTTATTGAACGTTTTGTTGAACGGAGAGAAATTAAATACCATAAACAGTTTTGCGTAGGAGTGCGGCAGTTAAGTAAATGAGCTGGGATTTATTCGGGATGGCTTGTAATCCGTAGCTTACTACCATATCAAAAATTACTCCGGGAATGGAGTGGGAGCGATGCTTAAAGCACCGTGTGATAGCCAAGCTGGATTAGCATTGACCATGGTTGTGAATGTCAGCGACTTATTATTTCACTAAGTTCAGCGAGGAGACATTTGAGAATTGCATGAATAAATGCATATCCCCTTTGGCATGAGCAAAACGCTTCTGAACACAAGTGTGTATTGTGGGTTCGCTGCACTTGCTTTAGGGAAATGCAATACCAGTATGTGTGTGTGTTCGCTGCACTAGGGTAGGCATATAGCGTGTCCTAGGAGTACCGCGACAAACTTGAGGCGAAGGTAGTTGGGGGTGGCTCCCTCATAAACAAAAAATTTTCAGGTAAAAGTGTCACCGTTTTTGAAATTTGGAATTTTTTTTGGAATTTAAAAAAGATCGGGCCTTTTCATGTACATATTTCGTTTTTGACAGCATGTGAATAAGAATAAAATGTACTAAGTATAGCCTTGTTTATACATGCAGTTAAAGAAAATACGTGAAAAGGCCCAATTTTTTTTTATTTAAAAAAATATCAATATTTCAAAAACGGTGACACTTTTAACTTAAAACATTTTGATTATCTGTTATTTCCAATATCTCCCCGAACGCTTATAAAATGTCGGTTATGCGAGCAATACTAGTTATGGTCATTTTGTTTCTATCAAAAAATGTCGCCTTTGGATTGCCCCTTTCGCTTTCCGTGTTCGATTTTAAAATAAAAGCAAAGCGGTGAGAAAATTTTGTGTTCATTTCTGCACTCTATCCAGGCCAAAAAGGCACATTCTCTGCCCTTGAGTGCAACATCAAACATATTTTGCACCATGGGAGGGCAACATCTTTTGGAAGAAACGAAATCACCATTAGATTAATCGAAATTTAAGATAAGTGAATAGTTGCATACTTGTGAGTAAAATTTAAAACATATTCAATTAAACGTACGGTCGTGGAATTAATAGTAAATAGTAACTTTTCTCGTGAATCACTAAATAACTATACATGTATTTCAAGTCTTAATTTGTTGACCAAAACTGTAATTTAATATAAATTCAATAAAAAAATCAAATGATTGTACGAAGGTTTATTATTTTTCCCTTTAAAAACAATACGGAATCAGATAAGCGTTTCAGTCGAATGTTTACATATATGTTTGTATTTTCTTAGTTCTTATTATTTAACAACTATAAAATAAATATTTTTATTAAAATATGCCAGTAAAAACACTACCTCTCGGGATATGCTATATTTTACTGCAGTTTTCAAAAAAAAAAAACATTCAATGGGAATATGGGCTCAAGAAGGTAAAGACATAAAAATGTATAGCCCGCATTGAGTTGCATCATTAACTGGCCGTTGTATCAGTTTGCATCGCCTCCCACCATTACGTCATTTCTCGCTTTTTCGTATGGAACTCCGTTCGCTCGCTTATCAAATTAAAATACACAATTTTTATGGTGCAACATATTATGTTGTTTTTGATAATAAATACTGTCTGAAGCGAAGGAGAGTGGAGCAGAGCGGCGAAGTAGTTGTTTTTTTTTTGTTCCAATCTTTCGCTAACAGCAGCATCTTCCGCAACAATAATAAGCACAAATGCGGTAAGTACAGCGTAGCACAACTCCAGAAACCACATAGAAGCAGCAGCAGCAGTAGCTTAAAGCATCAGCCGAAGAAGGGCAAACATTATTGCTTTTATACAACTTTTTCTTTATGGTTATTATTTTTAAGTTAAATATGTAATGTACAGCAATAAAAATTTCTCATTTGCTGCGTGCGACCAGCGGCTGTGACTGCGGTAAGATCAAGCGTTGGCATAGAAAAGCGCTCCTCAACTAGAGCATATGTATGTATGTATGTATGCAGGCTAGTGTAAGTGTGTGTACTGGGCTAGGCTGGCAAGGGATTTTTGCATAGAATTACTTCTGTGGGAGGGAAGGAGTAAAAAGAGGATACTTATATATGCATGCATATAGTTATGTAAAATGTGGTTGAGTCGGGCGGGGTTTTGTGCGAACGCATAACGAGAATTGATGATAAACTTTCATATGGTGTGGATAACGCGGCGAAAAAGAGCCAAGATAGTTAACAGGTATTGTATTCTTAAATATGCCTTCATTCGTGCATTTACATATGGATGTAGGAGTTATATTTTTGGCTTGTGCGTGCATGTGCATAATCTAAAGAAAATAAATTCTAGTAGTTTTAATGGGTTTAAACAATCCAATTCTTGTAGCTGAATTGTGATCCCTTTGCTCCGGAATATGCCAAACAAGAGTAATACTAGCCGTTTTCGATTCGCCCCTTCACTTCTTGCTTGCGTTCATCCCTGCTAGCTTACCGAAAAATCTCTATACGAAAGCATTAAAAAAGTTAGCTAGCAGCGATGAACGTTGGTGAGTTTGGTTGTGCCTCATAAATTTCATTCGTTTCGTCACTCGCTAAGTGTTGGCGAATCGAAGGCGGCTATTGTTTAAAATCGTTTAAAGTTCGGCGGTTTCATGAATTTTAATCGGCGTAAGACCCTACGCCAATATGTTTAGATCTAAAGGTTCTGCCACACACAGTGAATAACTCAGTGAGAGAGGAGACCAGTATGTTTGCATATATGTAAGGACTGTACCGAAAAGAAACGGCATACTTTTAAATTAAAATTTATTGAAAACAAATATTTCTTCAAAAAAAAAGGGGAGTAGGCACTGTGGCCGACGGTAACTATAGGTGAGTACCATCCCTGCATGGTTGTAAGCCATGTAGAGTCGACAAAAACCCCGGAAGCATTTTCCGGAGGATGCATCCGACTAGGCCGAGCATCGGTTATTTATTCAAGTGGGTAGGCACTGTGGCCAATGGTAACTATAGGTAAGTACCACCGCTGCATGGTTGTAAGCCAAGCAAAAGCAGAGTCCGCAAAAAACTCCCGAGACATTGTCCGGAGGATGCATCAGACTAGGCTGAGCATACTTTAAACTGCGATCAAATTATAACTTAAGAATGTTGTATTACATGGCAGTTGAGAAGTGCATGTGCAAAAGTTTCCAAAATATAATGAAGGAAATGTTTGCACATGCAACATTACATAGCATGTAATTATGCGCTTGGTTTTAGCAATCGCGCCTGAGCACACATTTTTCGTGCTGATTTGGCGTTGGTTTTGCTTTCACAGCTAAAATGAATGCATACGTTTATATGAAGCTGCTCACATAGGCAAAGATGACGAAAAGGAACATGGAAGCTGGTTAACTCTCGTCGTTTTGC
>JAPVRG010236515.1:20667-33900 GCA_029783565.1 Rhagoletis cerasi
TTCTTCATACTACATATTTTAAATGCAGTAATTGATGAAAATAGAAAAAATTCATGAGTGAAAAATTAAATAAAAATAAAATCCTCTTGGTGCCATTTCAAGCGACGAACATGCTTGCCAACTGTTCAGCATGGGATTGTGTGCGAGCATGTTGTAATCAAACACATTTCATTCTAATAACTAATTGAAGTTCTCACTATTTTACCTGCCACGAACTCATTTATTTAACATGGCGATGTCCTAGGAAGCAGTCAATTGCCTTTTCCTGCATATATTTTCAATTACTTTAAAATGTATTTGGTTTGAAGGACTTTAAAAATGAATATTTTCGTTTGAGGCATCTGTGAAGTGCAATGAGCAAGTCAATAGTCCCACTCTGCATGTGATTTAAACTACTTTCAAATGCATTTGACTTAAAGAACTTCGAAAGTAGTTAGTTTCCAACTATTTTCTCAATTGATGGTTCATTGCTTAAAAAAATAGCATTTGTTCCAAATTAATTTTTCAACTAGTTGTTTAAAAAAAAATCACTTCTTTCCGACAGGGTAGCTTAACACACGTACACACACGTTCTTACTGATGTGAAATTTTTAGTTTTAAAAATTTCACTCTCCATTTTCGCGATACCACCGCCTAAGAAGTTTCACTTCAAAAATTTTTATTCAAGAAAAAAATTGCTAGTGGCCAATGGTAACTATAGGTGAGTACCATCCCTGCATGGTTGTAAGCCATTCCGAGTCGACAAAAAACCCCGGAAGCATTGTCCAGAGGATGCATCGGACTAGGCCGAGCATCGGTTATTTATTCAAGTGGGTAGGCACTGTGGCCAATGGTAGCTATAGGTAAGTACTACCTCTGCATGGTTGTAAGCCAAGCACAAGCAGAGTCCGCAAAAAACTCCCAAGACATTGTCCGGAGGATGCATCAGACTAGGCTGAGCATACTTTAAACTGCCATTAAATTATAACTTAAGAAAGTTGTATTACATGACAGTTGAGAAGTGCATGTGCCAAAATTTCATAAATATATTGAAGGAAATTTTTGCACATGCAACATTACATAGGATGTAATTATGCGCTTGGTTTTAGCAATCGCGCCTGAGCACACATTTTTCGTGCTGATTTGGCGTTGGTTTTGCTTTCACAGCTAAAATGAATGCATACGTTTATATGAAGCTGCTCACATAGGCAAAGATGACGAAAAGGAACATGGAAGCTGGTTAACTCTCGTCGTTTTGCGTGCGCTGACAATAACATGAAGTAAAAATTAACTCTTTTACTAATAAACATGAAATGTTTTGCAAAGGAAGAACAAATAATGGCCGCAACGACAAAATGCTTCAATTTTCAAAATGTTTGAATGTTTTTTAATTTAAAAATTCAAATTCAAAAACATTCGCTGTCAGAGCATTCATTAAAGCAAAAACTTGCGCTACTTTCGTTGCTGTCATAAAGAAACAACGCCAAAGCGACGAGAATTTGTTATGTAGCGAAACTGAAACATAATGGATTGCTAATTTAATTTTATTGTGAGAGGATGTGAGCCTTAGGTTTATAAGTATGGTTGGGTTGGCGATACGAAAAGTGTGTCTCTCTGGTTGGGAAGGGAAGAGTAGGGAGGTTTTCCATCTTAGGGTGATCGAGGGGCAACTCCATATAAATGTCCGTCCGATGAGCATATTGTATTGCTAGGGTTAGGGATGTAGTCTTTTAGTCGTCCGCTGTTGTTAATTGAGTGCATGAATTTAATTTTTGTATGGTCTGGTTATTGGAACTACGTGGCGGCAAGAACCACCCCAATCCGACGAGCTTAGTACCAGGTTGACGCTAGCATGCACAGCCGTCCACATCCAATTTACCAAAGGGACTTCATTACAAAATGTATGTGGCAGAGCCTTAAGTTTATCATTTAATTTTCAATTGCAAAATGTGAAATATTTGTCATAATATTTATTCAATGAAGAATTACTGAAATGAAAAGATATGTATGTACATTAGGGCGCCCCTTATTTTTCATTTTCAAAAAATCTCAAGTCTCACCCCCAAAAAGTTGAGGTTGGGTGCAAAAGGAACTGTCCTAAAATTTTACGCCCCTTGGACCAACCCTTCCCTACTCGAGCTGCGTTTGAAATTTGCATGGCTGTAACTCATACTATATTTTCAAGTTAGCACTCGAAATGCTGTCTTTATATTGCCAGCAGCGGCAGGAGCTCCTGTTCACAACACGAAAGAGAATTCAATAAAATGACAGCGTGAAAAATTAAACTCTGAGAGGGTGCTGAGTACATTAAATCACACTTAACGAGTAAGGGAGCACTGTCTTCGGCCATGCCGAAGGCTTCATACTTCGACCTTCATTTCTTTAGGAGCTACAAATTACTTATACTAAATTGATGTACACTGTGAACTATACACATGGCGGAGTTATATCGCAAAAACTTTTATCTGAACCTTGTCTGATTAATTAGTAAGTAGCTCACGAAATTGTTCGGGTTTATATCTGAACAATCAGTTGAATGGGAGCTATAGGTTATAGTGACCCAATCTTTATCATTTTTACTCTAAACTCTTCGTTGATAATATGTGGAAAAAATGCGAAATATCATGGTCCTAGCTGCATAAATGGAGGAGTTATAACGACAATTCTCATATCTGAACAATCAGTTATATGGAAACTATATGTTATGGTGATTCGATCTTTGCTATTTTCACTGTAAGTATTCTATTGACAATTAGTGAAAACATTGCAAAATTCCTAGTTCCTAGCTGCATAAATGACAGACAAGAAATTAAAAGAAATTTTCTTCTATTAAAATTTTTTAAACCAGTTTGAAGCTCACAAGGAAGAAATGCTCGTATATTTATTTCTTCAAGAAAATTTACAGCATAAAAACTTTTTCAAGGAACATCTCTTTACCTTCGTAAAACTTTCAAATTAAATAAATCTAAGTACTGTAGCTTTTGCTTTTGCCTAAGTTCTATCAACTTTTGCATGCATGAATATGGAAGACTGCAATGGCATACCTGTTAGAACTCTTTTAACATTTCTTCCTCTCACGCGGCTTAAAATAAAAGCAGGTCTGATTTTGGGCCTGCGAGCAAACCAAAGTGATAAAGCTGACCAGATTCTCCATAACCCTTAACCTTTCAACTGAAAAAGACATTAAGGGTGTATATATGTATATAAAGTATTTTCTAAGAAAAGTTTCTGAATTCAGCTTATAATCGCAACGCTTCCCAGACAGCTGTTGAGGATAGAGAAAAAAGCTATTTAAAAATTCAGTGCACTGTAGAATAAAAATATCAATGCCAAATAAAAGAGAAAGTACTGAAGAATTTAAAAAAATTATTATTTTTGGTTCATAAGGATGAATAGGTATTGAAAAGGCCCGCTTTACTTATATTCATTTTTTTAAGCTAATTAAGTTAGAAGGACGAAATTCGAGGATGTGCAGTCTTTGCCATAACATTTTTTCTAAAGCAAATTTTGCAAATTTTAAAGGCTTTTCAAAGACAAAATTTTAAAAGGACATTTTCTATACCTATTCATTCTTGGGCACCAAAAAATTTGATACTTTTTAATTCTACATAATCTTCTCTTTTTTTACTACCCATATTGTTATTCTACATATATTAGACTGCATTTTTTTAATAACTTTTAAACCTTATCATATCTTTAAATTTCGAAGTCCTTTTAAAAACAAATTCTGCCGTCAGAGAGGAAACTAAAAATTCAGTCGAATTATATTTGGCTGATTGTTTTGTGAGTATACTGAACGGTGTTATCAGTAAAGTAATATTTTAAAGTTCTTTTCCATTTTGAACTTTCAGGAATTACTTAATTGTGCTTTTTTTATATACATATTACTTACACATAAAAGAACAAAATAAGATTTTATACAGGTATGTGATTTAAAAAAAAAAAGATAAATAAAATATAACAAATATTGTCTCGATATGTCTTTTCGTGAATGGCTTAACGTTTCCCTTTTTTAATGGCACATTGACAGACTCAAAAATAACAGGTTGAAATCATACGTGATCTATAGATGACATTTTTAATAAATCTAGTGGTTTGAAAATGCTACATATATAAAATAATTTCGTCTATAATACGGCCATGAATTTATTTGTCTGTGTGTAAATAATTTTCAGATTTTTTGCGCAGTGCAGTTAAAGATTTTTTAAATATAAAATATCAAGCGAAATAGTTTTTTTCATTTTTTTGGAAATTTGACGTAGTATCGCCCACTTATGTTAAATAATTAGATATATTTCGCAAATCACTTCGCCAATCTGTAACAAATTTAATATACTCATTGCACCGTCTTGAAAATTTTTGAAATCGGACAAAACCCACGCCCTCAAAATATCGCTAGCTTTGAGTTTTCGAAAATTACCGTTTTTTACTTATGACTCTTTGAGCATTTAAAGAAATTTAATCACGGAATATTTTATTGTGTCCTCAATGGATTCATAAGGTTTGATTGTCCGGTACGGGAGATTTGCCCATATGCGCACGTTTTTAAGATGGAAGTGTAGAGGGGTTAAGTAATCAAACTCAGGTAGAATATTTGCAACTACTTGATTCGTATAAACGGATGTTGCACTACTTAAATAAAGACGATATGCGTAGGAAATTTCCATAAACGAAGTTTTGAGTTCAGTTTAAAAAGCGAGTTACCCATCGGTAAAGGCCCTCGCTTATGAAAGCGCACTTACGTACATACATCCACACACCCTTTGTTATTAGCGTACACATACTTGTAGATACGTACATAAGCAGCCCACTCATACCCACACATGTGCCATAATAATATTAAATATTATTTTCATTTCATTTTATGATACTAAAGAACATTATAAAGCAAATGTTATGTCTTCTACCTACTCCTGCGCCTCGGCCCGCTTTGAATAGCAGTACCATTGCCTACTAGTAGTGTGGTAACCGTTTCTCATGACTTTGTGGCACTCAACTTATCGCACTGTTGCTGCTGAAAAATCTTTAGCAATAAAATTCCTATATACACTCATAAAAATTGTATGCATATTAAAAATTTGGCGTTTGTTTTAAGAAGGATCTAAAAACAACAAAAAATAAATATGAAAATATAACCACCAAATATGTGGGGGATATACACATATGTATGTGTGTATGTACATACGTGCCGCCTTAGAACATAGAGCGTCGCTTCCATGTGTACGCTCGTACATCAAAAGGAGTACAGGGATAGCTAATGTCGCTTTTGATGCTGATAGGACGCTCCAGATGGAGGAAATGGCATGCTGGATGTGGATTTTAAAGAGGCTCACGCACACGCGCGCGCATAGCTAAACGCGTTTTGAATTAGTATTCGCATCTCTCCACTCACTTCCATACACACTAGGGTGCTGCTTTGTTTACATATATAGAATTTGCAATAAAAAACTGTACAACTTGCGCGAAATGGGAAAACTAATTCCTCTAAACATATGCGCGTGACATTTTTTATGGCTTGCGTTGGTATGCGTGTACTCGTAGGACCAAAAGTAGGAGTGGGTACCGTATTTACTCCACTGCCAATTTTAATATACAAAAATACTGGCTGCGGAGGGTCGTCGTGGCGGTGGCGATGCGGGCGCAAGTTGATTGTAGTACCTTCCATTGATGGCAAGATATAATGAATTTACAAACATAAAATTATAACTAGATATAAACAGGTTTGTATGCGCATATTTTCCGGATCAAATTTTTCTTTGATTGTGAAAGAATTTAAAAAAAACATCTAAAAAAGGAGTGTAAAACACCGCGTTTATATGTTTTTTCATTGCTTTTCGCATTTTTAACAAAACTGTGCTCTCATACGGCCCTCCTCCCCTTTATTATGTACTTTTTATAGTTTTCGCGTATATAACATTTGAGCCCGCTATAAAACTCATTCCTACGAAAGAGCCAAGAAAGCTTTGAGTGAAGGATGACCTGCTCAAAAGATGTCTACCTCAGCCAATCTAGAATGAATCATTTTTTGCCGACATGCGCCTGGAATTTATAGAACATATGAAGCCACTGAGCGCAATCTAGGCTGGCATCGCTGCAACAATCTCACAGATTGTGATATTTACATACTTTATTTGTGATTGATCCTATTTATTTATAAGTATTAGAATTTGTAAACGAGCTGGCAGCTGGAGTAATAATGTATTCCTCGTTCACTAAAAATAGGCATATGGATGACGTCCCCGTGCAAAAAATACATATTTATTGCATTGAAAGTTCAAGCTGTCTGAGAGAACCTCCTTTCAAGCAGAAAGATTGATTGACTTCCCTGCGAACATCAAAGAAACAAATCGAAAAACTCCATCGTATTTAATTCATTTTGAATAGTGTAAACCCAGTCCCATGGATTTGCGGGGCTCAGGAGCATGTGAGATCACCGCCATCATAAAAACAAGATTGGTCAATTTGTTTTCCAACCAAAGGGAACAGCCATTTAGGATCTTTACCAAACTATGCCCAAACGTTAGTATCCTAAGTGGTAGTCAAATTCCAACAGGATTTTGCTTCACCTTATCGTAATTCTTGTTTATCGTGGATTAAATATTCTACGCGTTGATAAAAATTTCCATTCAATGAAAATTCGTGCCTTAGGAGGCCTATAGTCACAATATATTTTTACCTTTTCTACTTTTCTCTGAACGGGTATTTTTACCCAGTTTTTGGAAAAAAAAATTATAGAACGAAAAGGTCCCCCAAGCTAGTAGGCATCCAATTTTACTAGAGGTAACCGAAAACAAAAATTCTCTGCAAATCATAATTCTTCATGAAAAATAGTGCAATTTTTCAACAAAAAGAGTGAAATTTAACACTCCATAAGAATTGTGATGAGATGCCGCATAATCTTCTTGGGGTTCAACTACCCCACATGGCTGGGCATAGTTTGGTTCAGCCTCTGTTTCGCGAGTTAGAAAAACCTTGTCGACCTGGTTTCCAAAATGGAGGCGATTTCATTATTTGCGACCAAACTCGCAGTAACGTTTCCGCATTGTTTGCTAGAGGTCTTAAATTACTGTTCCTCAAAACCCTTTTAAACTTTTTTTACATTTTCTGTGAGTAGCCTTAGAGAATTTAGGAAAGAATTAGCTACCATGCAAAAATATCAGCAGATTGCCCAGTGGCCCTTGATTTTGACGATTATAACACTACAAATATGTCAATGGTGCCAAAATACCGACAGTGAAGCTCTCCAAGATCGCTAGCTGGTAGTATTTGAGAAGCCGACAAGGAAACCTTGCTTAAAGTTCCTACATCGGCCGGTCAGTGGTGAACTCCGCAGCACCAGCGTAGCAGGAACAGGAAAAATGCTGTGGATACACCTTAGACGGGAAAGAATGCAACTCTATTTGACGAAAGCCAGATGTTGGCGACAAAAGAGCATAACCCAACGCTACCGAAGTAGTTCCTATTGCGATGACATTGTTGAGGCTACCCCTACAATGCTCTTCTGGAAAGCAATCTGCCACTCCAAGTAAGTTGGCGCTTACTCGATTTAAAAGGAGAGATCAATCTATGCAGCGGCTGCATCAGCGCCCACCGAGGCGAGAAAAACACGGTCAGAGTTGACAAACACTTCCCGTTGTGGGAAAGGTTCCCCACAAAACAAAATATCTCCTCGATTCCAGCCCAATGAAGCCCAACGCCCCATAAATTTTTGGAAAAAAATTAGAAAGAGTTGGCGTAGAACTTTAATTTTTCGTATGTAACTTTTATGGACATAATCGAAATAAAAAACGAAAAATGGACATGATCAGTTTATTTGAAAGCATAACCCCCATACAAACCTAGCCAAAAAATGCCATAAAAATGCACCGATGAATATATGACTTCGAAATTTTGTTTATATGTTTATAATAATATTAGAGCGAACACTCTAAAAATTGACGTGATCGGTTTATTTTAAAGCATACCTCCCATAAAAACTTGACCACACAAATGCCTTAAAAATGCCATAAATGCCGCTTGAAATATAGATATTATTTCCATAATTTATAATTAGCTAATTTTTATCAAAACTTGGAATATCGGTTAACTTGAAATAAAAGTATAGAATTATCATAAACGTATTGCAATATTCGAAATAATATAAAATAAATTGTTTCTAAAAAGGTAACATTACAAAATTCCAAAATTTTTGGTGAAAAACGCACATGTGAGCTTTATCTTCCTTTTAAAGCTAATATATAGAGTTGCAGTGGTGCATAAATATTCAGTCCGTATTCCAATAGGTGTATTAGGTACATGTAATAATTAAAATAGAAGGTATGGAGACCCATACAAATTTACTGTTTTCCTCTGGGGCACCACTGTGGGACGTGGAATAGTCCTTGAGTGTGGCACAAAAGAAAACGACGTCACCACCATATCTTGCTGCTGCAATACTATCAAAAAACGAACGACTGCACAGCTACTGCTTCTACTTGACCTAGAGGCTGTAGCAAATCAAAGCTTAGCTCGAAAAAAAAAACATTATTTAGTTTGTCCAATTCATAGCTCACTGCATCAATTCAAAAAAAATATAAAAATTAAGTAAATGAAACAATTTAAATAAGTAAAGAAGTATAAGTTCGGGCGAAACCGAACTTTATATACCCGGCGCACGTAATAATTATCGGCTTTTCACCTTTCTGATAAGCAAAGATGTTTTCCCCCTATTAAATGTATTTTCGATAATATTCTCGGTTGGACTTAATGAAATAATTGAACCATATTTGAAATGAAATGAAATGAATATTTGGTAGAAATTGATAAGTCTGTTAATGAGATACACATACGTAAGTAGTCATAAGTGCTCGGTGCCACGCCCATTTTCCAAAGATCTATAATAATCTTATTTATTGCTAAGAAATTTATCGCAGGTTTCGTATTTATGTAAAATACCGCTATGTGTGTGTAGGCGTTTTTATTGCGCGATTTAAGAAACGTTCAACAGATTTCTTAGTTCGATTCTAGGCAATGTTCGTACCGAGTTTGGTGGGGATTGGTGAGGGTGATACTACGATACAGCATTTGATCATAACTGGGCGGGGCCACGCCCATTTTCAAAAAATTTCATCTTTGTCTTATTTTATGCAAAAACTTTTGCACCCACCCAGTATTTAAGGAAATATCGTAGTTTTTGAATTTTTCCAAAATATCTACCGTTTTATGGGATATGGGCGTGGTTACCGTCCGATTTCGCCTATTTTCAATACCAACCAATCTTGTATAAAGGGCAATCTACATACTAAATTTTCTGTAAACATCTCACTTTTTGCTCGAGTAATCGTGTAAACGGACAGACGGACGGACAAATGGACGGACAGACAGATATGGATTAATCAATTCCTCATTTCATTCTGATCATTTTGATTTTTATTATTGAGGTGTTAAAATCTTCGTCCGGTTTGAATCTTTAAAAAAATTTTTTTTTTTTAATTCAGTATGGCGTCTTAACTATGGCTTCTAAACTAACTCCAAATTAAATTTTGCTTTACAACTTTTGTGCCTCTGGTTAAGCCAAAACCAAAAAAGAAAAGATAACAACGAATCTGGAGATTTATTTTAAAAATTCAAAATGGCGGCCAAAATAATTAAAATCGATCCGATTCGATTGAAATGTTTACCTTGGGGGCTTTTAGGGTCGCTCATTTCTAATCTGAAGTCAGATTCGAAAGATTCAAAATGCCGGACCCATTATGGCGGTTAAAAAAATTAAAATCTATTAGATTCGCTTCAAATTTTACAATCAAGGGTTCTTAAGGTTGCTGATTACGAATATGAAATCGGACTTGAAAAATTTTAAATAGCGGATCCATATTGGATCTACCATTTATCACGAAAAAAGTAAAAAATTTAACGTACGTACGTGGCGTATGAGTGACATGCTATTCGTAATGAGGCAGGCTATGGAGGTGTTAAGTTTGACCAGCAGAGAATCAATTACCAAACACCAGAGAAAGGGAGAAAGCACACCGCCCTCAGAACAGCCCCTATGAATTCTGCACGTGACATATTGGCCCGCTTCTGCCTGAATCCTAATGACCCACCGCGTGAGCATTGGACGAATTCAATCAGAGCCGAGGTGCACATGCTATCGAAGGTGGCATTGCCAAAATTACCCGCAATGCCTTCAAAAATGCCCAAGGCGAACTACTTCTTTGCGATGGCATAGCTTACTCTGGCAACCGGATTCTGCAGAGCCATCCACAAGATTTCTCCGCCTGATAGGCATGTTGATGCAAACACAGAGGATGGGATGAAAGCGCCTCCCTACGAATGCGCAACTCAACCAATCTCTCCAGACATTTCAGCATGAAGGGCATCATGCTAATTAGCCTGAAGCTTCTAAGGCTAGTATAAGCCGTCCCTACAAACTTTAGGGATAAAACAAGTGCAAGCGATGCAGTGAAAATATTTTTCAGGGACGTCACCAAAAGCTCAGCACCGTATTTGAATACAATAGGTAGGATACCATCCGGACCGGGTGATTTGAAGCTTTCAAAGGATTAAATAACATATTTTATGGCACTCTCACTCACCACAGTTCTAGCAGCAAACCATTTGTATCTTGAAATTATGGTTTTCACATTCTTCCCCGCTCCTTTCGAGGGAGGGGAATATGTAACCAACACCTGATTTCCCAGGAAATGAGTCTGCAAAAGAACTGAAAGTGTCTCGCTCCTTGTCTCCTTGAGTGAACCCAATTTAGCGGTCTGGTCTTTTTTAAAACTTTTAGCAGCCTACCTGTTTGACTCAAGGAAAGAAAAAGAAGAAGAAACACCCAAAGTTCCAACGTCAAAACGCTAATTAGTTTTAGAACCACTTACTTATGAGGACAATAAAGGTAGGAAAACATCCACAAAATATCATTTTCGAGGTAGGCTCAGTCTAAGTGTGAGACCATCGTTTCTCATAACAAAAAATACCACCGCCGATGCTGCCCCAGCGACCGGTGTGCTTTGCCAGATTTGATTAAACTGCACAATCCGTAGGTTCAACGTGAATTGCTGATGAATTTGATACAAAGTGAAAACACTTGTGTTGGGGCAGATAAATGTGGCAGGCACAACAACTACAACAACGGGAAAGCGTATGCACGCGCCATAATCAATAGGGACAAAGACGAATAAAGTTGCATAAAGCCAATGGTGCAACAATAATAGCAAAAACAAGCAGTAAAGAAAAAGAAACAAACTGAGAGGAAAAAAAAATCAAAAAGAAGGAAATGCATTCAAATTATTGGCAAAATTCAGTAAATGAGAAATGACAGCAAAAGAACGAATGAAGCTGATACGCATACGTGCATGTATAAGTGTGTGTGTGTGTGCGTAGAGCATTTAGCAGGGGGTGACAACGTCAAAGCCAGCAGTACTGATGGCCACACGCAGCCATTGATGGGGCAACATTAACGTTGCGTGCAACAAGACGATTGCGGCGATTGTGAAATGCGTTCAAATGCACACAAAACCCAAACAGGCGGATAGGCGGATGAAACACAAAACACTACGTGCATTCACGCACGGGAATGTAACGAAAAAAAGAGGACAAACTGTAAAAAAGGAACAACAAAAGCTGCGTGCTAAAGTATGCACCAAAAGCAAAAGCAAACGACCCACTTTCGTCCCATTGACCAGCCGACCGAGCGCCGCACCAGCAACCATGCCGCATCAAAACGCAATACAAGCACTTCTATTGTCCTTATATGTATATGTATAAGTGAGTATGTACATATGTATGTGTGACTTGAATTTCGGGCGTGTGCGCTATGTGGCATGAGGCATTTTTAATGACTAAAAATAAAAATACGAAAAAATGTCGATTATAAACAAAACAAAACAAACCCCCAAAAAAATGGACGTAATGTAGTGGATGTGGAAATTGTATGTAAAAAAAGCCAAACGAAAAAAAAATTATTATAATATGCAACAACAATACGCTTAAAGCAGGCAATAAAAATGGCCGCCACATGCGTTGGACGTTATCAGCAAACACAACACATACGCGCACACACACATGTACAAAGGAAGACCCAAATAAAATAAAAATAAAAATATATCAAACCCGATCACAGCCAAATCGCCCACTAGCCCAACCGTAAATAGTCTCATGCAACCCCCACCCTCCTCACCATCGCATCAACATAATGCGCCGAACGTAAACATTTCATTTGCATTAAGTGCAGAATGACCAAAAAGTCCAAAATGCAAATTGCAAATGGCAACACAACGCAATAAGCAGTACGAGAATGCAACACGCCACACGCGCACGCAAAATAACCAAAAATAAAAATTGCGCACACAAAAAGACCTAAAAACCTGCCTGTACATCGCCAGCAACACAAAAACGAACAACAACAAAAAAACGACAACTTGAAAAAATTTGCAGCTCTTATTGCAAAAAGCTGGCTTTGCAACAAAAATGACGCGTGCAAAAAATCAAAACAAAAAGTAATAAAACTGCAGCGCACCAAAACCAAAATAAAATACAAAACACGGAAAAATTAAAAAATAACAAAAAGGACTAGGAGCCAACTACTTAATACACGTACGCGCACATTGTTTTCAATCAGCCAATAAAAATGCAGTCATTATAGCGACTATAAAACGCTCAGCGGCGGGATGCGGCAGCGGCAGCGGCAGTTGCAGTGGCATTGGCATACATGGCGTATGAGTGAAATGCGTTTGAGAGCACACACTTACGTAAGCGCTTGGGTGTGTGAGTGCGACGCGTGGCAGGGGTGAGTTTTGTATGTTCCATTGCACGCACCGCCGACACGCACATACACGCTGCACTCTGCGCGCCCGCTCCAAAAAAAAAAATAAATAAAACTAAAAAAAAATGAGAAATTGAAAATAAAAAGTTGTAAAAATAGACTAAAATCGTGTGTCCAGTCCTTCGCTAGGCCTGATCACCAACACAAAGGCAACGAAAGCCGACCGAAAACAGCTAACAACAGCCGGCGAATGCAAGAGAGCGCATTTGTGTGCGTGCGTACGTGCATGTGTGTGTGTGTGTGTTAGAAATAGTAAGTGCGAGTGAGTGAGTGAAATGACAGCAAAAAGAGTGGCAATCAGCTTCCACACGCACAAAAAGGAACCACAACAGTGATGGCATCGACAACGACGGCGACGGCAGTGGCAGTGGTAGCTGCATGGATAGCAGCTGCAGCAACAAAAATTTTCCACATGTTGGGTGGGGACGTTAGCCGAAAAATAAATG